>PVKM010048434.1:0-11211 GCA_004027735.1 Carollia perspicillata
AGCATGCCCCCACCTCCTGCTTTTTTTAACTGAAAAACTGGTTCCTACTAAATCTTCTGTTTTAAATGCTGATGTATGCAAAGTATTTGTGTTTCTCTAGGGGTATTACTTGAAAAGATTTGTGGAAGGTTTATAAATCACATGAATTGCAAAGATACGAGGTCCAGATGACTATGAGCATGTCTGCATGACACCATACAGTTAGATTTACTAGTGAGGAAAAGGAATGCATTTAAAAGACTTCACTGCTCCCCTCTCTTCTAATAAAGTAAATTTGCAGTACATTCCAACTCATAATCCCCTGAGTGGTGTTACAGTTTCCATGGAAGAGAAACATATCACAAGATCCATGTGAGAGGAGCAATCCTTTCTAGGGAGAAAAAGACAGAAACATGAGAATTTCCATTCTCTTAAGAAGAGTTGGTCTAAGTAATTGGTATTTCTTCACCTGTAATACCAGGTTAATTGTAAACAAGAGCTTGGTGCCCCAAAAGCAGTTTCCTCTATATGACTTGGTGTGCACCAAAATATCCTTTGTCTATAAACCCTCCACAACACCTACACAGTAGGGCCTTTAGGCATACATTAAGGTAAAAAGTGCCACGTGTGAGGCAGAATGCACTAAATATGACCAGAAAAAAAGCATCATGCCATGATGGTGAAGATATGCTTTCTAGGTACGAGACAGTCGAAGGACAGGGAGGGAAGAATATGGGTGGCACAAAGGCACTGCTAGTGGGAAAATGCGCAAGCAATTGCTATATTCGAAATCTCCGAAAGTACTACTACAGCAGCTTTGTGGGGAAGACGTGATCACTAAAAGCGACATAGAGCTGTGCTAAAAACAGTACTCACCCACCTTACATTAAGTGAAAGTTCTGTATAATTTGTACACAGGCAGTTAATTAGTCAGTGAATTCAGTCTATGCTTGTAGCAATTATAGGTAAAATCCAGGCCCCACTGTCCTTTTTCTAGCAATAACCTCTGATGAAATTATTTAAACATATGTGCTTATGCTTTAGATATAATTTCTGTCAGCTAGCAAGGAAAATTATAGAAATGGTAATCTTTTATTTATGTAAATGAGCAATGCTCAGTTACAGTAATGGTGTATTTCCACCTAGAATAACTGTTTTTTTAGGCACCAAGACAAGGCAGCCAAAAGAATGGGCCATATATGAATCGCTACAAAACATAGGGGGCGCTAGAGATTTGAGTAAATATGGTGCCAGTGAAACTTCACGGAGGAGCCAGTTACACTAAACTCAGGTGTCCCTGCTTTTTGAAAGTTTGCATTGTACCGCTGCACTTTTGGCTAACCGGAAGAAAATTTTGATATTACAAACAAAAGGCAAAAAGCAAAAATAGCACTCAGCACTTGTTTTACAATGAGCCATCATAGAGGCAGCACTCACTGGCACAGCGGGAGTGTCTCCACCACACGCCCTTCCAAGGAACTACAACTAGCATCTAGCATCTGTGCTTTATCTCTTTTTACTTTGTGCATCTGTTACCAAGATGTGTCCTAAGGTACCAGAATAGCACTACACTTAGCATAAAACTAGACATAATTAAGTGTATTTGGTATGATTTTATAGGTTACTGTGCAGATCTGGAAATGCTCAATTTTTTCTTATAAATTACTGATAATTGCTTCTTCACTTTACATGATTTGGGCTTGTAAAGTCTTTCATAGGGCCACTCTACTTTTATATAGTGGTGAACGCCTGTATGAAGAATGTGTAGAGAATGCAGCAAGGCACACACAACACACTGCATGGCAACACTATTAAGTAGACATTGGTTGGGGAAAAATGTCAAAAACTTTCCTTTCCTTGCTAGGCTGTTTTCTTGATGCATATTCCCACAGTATTTTTGAAAGTCTCTCTTTGTCTCTTCTTAAGCTTCACATATTAGAGAGCAGACTAAAGCAGAGGAAAAGACAAAGCAATATACATGTTGAGTCATCTGGGTACCTGTGTTGCTAAGCAACTGCCTCTGACATAGAAGGAGGAGAGGGAATATTACTTACCAGAAAATGATTGAATCATATCTACTTCTCATAAAAATGTGTTAGCTTGAGGTGTTCTAGCCAATAAGTGCTTAAAGTCCTGTGAATGTCTTCACAATTGTTTCTGTTGATTTAACTTTCTCTAAGAAAGTGCAATTGATTTTATGCTAGGAACCAACAATTTGGTTTTCTTAATATACTCATATCTGTAATGAATTCTTACAGAAACACCTTTCATTTTCTTTCCTAGGAAGATATATTTGTAAAAGGGAATGAATATTCCATACAAATCCATTTTTCTAACACCTGTTGAAATTCAAAGAAGGAGTGTGCTTTTGAAAATAGTTTTATAAGCCTGGACATTCACATCTAACCATGATGATTAAACTCACATTCAGGACTTTCCCCAAAGGTCTGTAAATGCTGGTGTAAGTTTCATAAGCTAAAATACATTACTGTAAGGTTAAGAGAATATCATTGTTAACGATACTCCTTAGTGCACTTAAAATTTTCTTCTAACAGTTATTGGCTGAGAAGCATTCCCAAGCCATCTGGATATATATTATCTGGTAGTAATGGAAACTCCATTGTGAGCTCTGCTATTCTCATATTTTACTATGGACTCTATGGGGAACACAGAATGTCCTCAGTTTACCTCTCTTGAAAAATATCTTCAGAGAGGACCAATGTGGCATACAAAGTCAACTTCCTTCAAAGCCAACTTTTCTTAGGAATGGTTCTACACTATGCTTAAATTTAGCTTCCATTTATCCTGGATCATTAGGTCTTTTAAGTGCTATCCTTCAAGACGTTTTTACAACTTGGTGCCGGGTGGCTGCTCCTGGAAAATTTTTGGTCCCACTTTACACCTTAACACATAAATCTCCATTATCAGGTCTCCAAGCGGTAAGAAGAATTAGTGAATCTGGAAAAGGAAAATACTACTACTCCAGGGGCTTTTATCACAGACAAACGCACTTGTACTCTAATGGAACAGTTTGGGGTATTGCAAAAACTCTTCTAATTCCTGTTCAAGAATCCCATCAGATAAATTCTACTATGAACCGCTACTCAAATCCTGCGTCCCCCATAGTCCCGCCATGGAACACCCACCCTACAGTACCAGTTATTCTTCTCTGACATAGACTTTAATTCCATATCATTCAGTCAGGCAGTACATGACAACCTCATCACCTATTTTTTGGTTGGGGATAATTGATGGTTTGTTTAGAAAATTATTTTTTGTTGTTTCTTTTGGGGGGCCTGCTCAAACTAAAATATAGTTCTTAATATAAGTTTACAAATATAAGCATTTTCCAATATGTCAATTAGTAAATAAAAATATGTTCAAATATGTGCTTGTGTGCCACATTTAATAACCAGAAAGATCAGGTGAATCTTTGGGTCTATAAGGCTAGAATGTGGCAGACAGGACTTGAAGCCAGGTAAATGATTTATGACTGCAGGAGACCCTCAAAAGCTATATTATGCACTTCTAGGGAATGTCATATAAAATGCAAAATATCAGATAAAATACAATTTTGAGGATATCTTTGGTACTTGTGTACTATTTCCATCTGCAATCAGCTGCCAACTTCTGTCAACTTATAGCATTACAGACAGCATTCACTGAAATACCAAGCATCGTAATATGAACTTTGCATCTGTTGTCATATTTGATAATTTGCAAGAGACCTCTCAGATGGGTGGTATTATCCTTGTTATATGGATGAGATCTGAAGCTTAAAAAGGTTGAGATTTCTTCTCAAGGCCAGATTGTCTGTAAGGTAAGGATCATAGAAATCAGTCATCATCTGTTTGTCTCTGGAGCCCTAGCTCATCCTATTTTGCCACAGTGCTTTGAATTCTAATCTTTTCACTACTTCACATTTCCCATCCTCCTCTCATTCTTTCAAGTTTTTGTTTCTACTTATTTCTGTGTTATGATCATTGTCCTTTGCAAGAACTCTCTGTATCCAGTGATGCCTTATTGTGAAGCTGCCTGTTCACCATTGTCTGTGCAAATCCTCTGAAACATCACCTTGCTCATGCCTCATTTCCCTGAGCAAAATCTTTTCGATGGTTAGTTCATTGATTTTTGATGAATAACATCTGAAATGTTTATCCTGACATCAAAGAATAATCCCAAAATTAATTTCAAATACTTCTGCTACAACTCTATTTCAACTTGAATTTCCACTCAAAAGGAAGAGCAGATGAGTATCTAATCTGAGCATTCCCTGTGCATTTTGATGTCACATGTTCTTTTTCTGACTTTCTTCCAAATCTGATTAATGACAAACCATCCATGATTAAAATATCAGTTTTAATGCCTTCCCATTCATGTTACTGAAATTAGCAACTCTCTGCCCTCTCTTAATTCCCCTAAAACTTGTTCAGTTTCTCAGTTATGGAAAGGGTTATTGTTTACTCTGCAAAGCTCTTTTCATGTATTATCTACTCGAATAACTTAATGGATTTTCAATGAATGAGACCTTTTACCCTCTTGTCTACACTTCCATCTCTGAATCTGGTCCATCCCATGAGCTGACTTGCCTTCCTTCTATCTCCAAGTCTTGCACACTTGACTCTTGTCTCATTCAGGTCTACTAAGCCTGGGTATTGACTGCTCAGACTTTGGTCCTCCAAACTGCTCTAGAGTGACAAACCATCTTGCCTTGTCTGGAACTGTCCCAATTTTCCTGCAATTGTCCTACTTTCAGAACTCCATTACCCATATCTGGGGAAATTTTCTCAGTAACAGGGAAGCCAGATGGCTTGTCATCTATGTACCCTCTGATAATGATGCTTCTTCTCCCTTTTGACTATTAATCAGGAGAGAACATACCAAGGTCTATGTGATTAATGACAATATACCACCTTTCTAGACAAATCATAGCATTCTGTACTTTACCCTCTGCAAATATAAACTGTTGAGACTTCCTTAGAGCCTTGTCATTTTTCCTCTATCTTATTCTCTATTCCCAAGGCTTACACATACTTTTTTGTGTTATGTTGACTTGTTTACTTTTTCAATGTTATAGCACTTTAATAAGATTGTTGTTCTGGTATTATGGAGATCAGTTAACTATGTACAGAGTAGTCTATAATCTTATTTTTAGGGTTTAGAGTTACAACTCTAGTTTGTTTCATCCCATAATTTTATTTTCCTCTTAAGAAAGGCTGCCATGTCAGAAACTTGTTTAAAAAACAGGCTTCTGATGGGTTGGTAAATGTTTGTGAATTTTAGATTCTTCATCTACAAAATGTAAAAATAATTTTCTCTTGGCTTCTTTGAGAGAATTAATAATGTGGAAAAAACATAACAGAAATATTTCAATATCTTGTGTGTTATAAAGGTTCAACGAATCACAATTTATCATTAGGAAATACAAAGCAGTAGGGGTGTCATTAACAAAAAGAGGAAATGCCTAGTATTTCAGTGACACTAACTTCATGCCACCCTACAGGGGCCTTAAAGCACTAGCTATAGGCTACAAAGGAGTCACACCTAAGATAATGAAAGTAAAGCTCTCATTTAGAAGAGTTTATCATTTTGGTTAGGATAAACTAATTCCACTCCTATTCTGTTAGTGATTCTTGTCACCTCATCTACTGAATCAGTAGTTGAAATTATAATACTTAATAGAATTTTCAATTTTTTTAATTTATTGATTTTAGAGAAGGAGATGAACAAAGAGAGACAGAAGAAAACACTGATTTGTTGTTTCACTTATTCATGAATTCATTGGTTGCTTCTTTTTTTTTCTTTTAAATATATTTTATTGACTATCCCTGGCTTGTGTGGCTCAGTGGATTAAGCACTGTCCTGTGAACCAAACGGTTGTGGGTTCAATTCCCAGTCAGGGCACATGCTTGGGTTGCAAGCCAGGTCCCCAGTAGGGGGCACAAAAGAGGTGACCACACATTGATGTTTCTCCCCCTCACTTTCTCCCTCCCTTCCCATCTGTCTAAAAAAATAAAATAATATCTTAAATATATTTTATTGATTATGCTATTACAGCTGTCCCATTTCCCCCCTCATTAATTCCCCTCTGCTCTACATCACCCTCCCACCTGCATTCTCCTTGCTTAGTTCATGTCCATGGGTCATACATATAAGTTTTTTGGCTTCTACATATCCCATACTATTCTTAACCTCCCTCTGTTCATTTTGTACCTACTATTTATGCTTCTTATTCTGTGTACCTTCTTCCCCATTCTCCTCTCTTCCTCTCCCTGCTGATAACTCTCCATGGGATCTCCTTTTCTGTGACTCAGTTCCTGTTCTAGTTGTTTGCTTAGTTCATTTTTGTTATTGTTTTTTAGGTTTTATTGTTGATAATTGTGAGTTTGGTGTCATTTTACTGTTTGTATTTTTGATCTTCTTCTTAGATAAATTCCTTTAACATTTAATATAATAAGGGCTTGATAATGATGAACTCTTTTAACTTGACCTTGTTTGGGAAGCAGTTTATTTGCCTTAAATGAGAGCTTTGCTGGATAGAGCAATCTTGGATGTAGGTCCTTGCCTTTCCCTTTCATGACTTTGAATACTTCTTTCCAGCCCCTTTTTGCCTACAAGGTTTCTTTTGAGAAATCAGCTGACAGTCTTAGGGTGATTCCTTTGTAGGCAACTGCCTCCTTTTCTCTTGCTGTTTTTAAGATTCTCTCCTTATCTTTAATCTTGGGTAATGTCATTATGATATGCCTTGGTGTGTGCTTCCTTGGGTCCAAAGGTTTGGGGACTCTCTGACATTCCTGGGCTTCCTGGAAGTCTATTTCCTTTGCCAGATTGGGGAGGTTCTCCTTCCTTATTCTTTCAAATAAGTTTTCACTTTCTTGCTCTTCCTTTTCTCCTTCTGGCACCCCTATGATTCAGATGTTGGAACATTTAAAGTTGTCCTGGTGGTTCCTAAGCATCTCCTCATATTTTTGAATTCTTGTTTCTTCATTCTGTTCTGGTTGAATATTTATATCTTCCTTCTGGTCCAAATTGTTTATCTGAGTCCCAGTTTCCTCCCCATCAGTGTTGGTTCCCTGTGCATTTTCCTTTAATTAACTCTTCATAGCCTTCACTCTTTCCTCTATTTTGCAATCATACATAAACAAGTTCTGTGAGCATCCTTACTATCAGTGTTTTGAACTGTGTATCTGATAGGTTAGTTATCTCTTCATCGTTTCGTTATATTTTTTCTGGAGCTTTGATCTGTTCTTTCATTAGGGCCATTTTTTGTCTCAGTGCACCTGTTGCATATTAACGGGCAGAACCTTAGGTTCTCCAGGGTGGGGAAACTCACATCACTGCATGGGGGTGCCATATTTGGGGGAGTGGTCAGAGAGGGAATCCTGCCACTTGATCAGCTCTTGACCAGCTTTCAGTCACGTCCTCCGCTACCCACAAGCAAATTGGCCCTTCTGGTGCTGATTCCTGGATGGGTGGGTTTGTATATGTTCTAGGTCCCTATGCGTGTCTCCAATGAACTCTCCTATGAGGCTGGGAGTTTCTCCTGCAGACTCAACCTTCACAGGTTTCTTTAGTCACAGGTTTTGAGTCTTTATATCCCCACACTGGAAGCCTGGGTTGCTTTGCTCACTCCTCAGTTGTTCCTCTCAGTTTATCTGCACACAAATGCAGGACTGCCCTCTCAACCAGCCACCAGCTTGCTGCAAGTCCTTTCTGCCCCTGCTGCCCATCTTTGCCCCTCTTAACAGTCTGGATGAATGTTTCTAGTTTAACCCCTTGGTTGTTGTACTTCTATACAGTTTGATTTTCTGGCACTTCTGGTTGTTTTTTGTTTTTAAATTTGTTGTTGTCCTTATTTTGCTTGTGTGAGGAGGCATGGTGTGTCTACCTACCCATTTGTTGCTTCTTATATGTGCCCTGACTGGGGGATGGAACCTGCAACTTTGGCATTTCAGAACAATGTTCCAACCAGCTGAGCTACATGATCAAGACAATAGAATGTTTTTTTTATAATCAAAATTATTTCAAAGAACATGATAAAAATAAATCAAAATTTAAAATGGAGATATAATCAGTATTGCTAATTTTTGTTTTTGCTCTAGGCTCCAATATGTCTCCTCATACCACCAATCTTCCAATATAAACAAACAAAAATATAAAAAAAATGTAGATGAATAAAAATATATTTAGATATTTGTATATTAGGTATAAGGATGAGAAGTATTCCCAGGATGAATTCAGATCAGAATTTTATATGTTTGGCTTCTAGGAACCAAAATAATAGGAATATTTTGGTAGGCCTTGTAGTGATTATTGTCTCAGAATCAGATAACAAAAAGATCCTGCATTAAGAGGAAGTGAGGATTTTAACATCTGCCTTGGGTGTATTATGAATAAAGAGTTCCAATTATATGATTTTATCTAATTTTCATAGCAATTTATCACCATTTTTAGATATCAGGAAACTGAAGCTCATGGAAGAAAACAGATTTCCCAAATGGTAAATGTCTTAACTTATCACGATTTTTCTAACTTCTAAGTGACATCCTTTCTACCACCTTTATTTAGATTGTTCATGCCTTCAAGTAGAGTGGAACTGATGATGTCCCCATAGACCAACAGTCTTATCTTACTATTCTCTCTCTCAACTTTCCATCTCTCCTCTCTCTCTCTTTCTCTCTCTCTCTCAACTGGTATAACTGGATTACAGGCCTTAGCAAATATCAGTCTCTCTCTCACTATGTCTTCCTCACCACCTCCCATCTTATAACTTGATTTTCCAGATGCTCCATTAAGCATATACTTTAAAATTGTGGAGCATGTATATTTATAGTCCCTGACCTATAATTGAATAGTTTCATAGAAATTATTTTGTATTTATTGCTATCGATCCTTCCTAAATATTATCCTTGCTAGATAAATACCCTTGCTAAATAATTTAAAGTAACTCTTGACAGACAAGAAATCAGTCTCATACTAATTTATTAATATCCTCTGTTTGTATCTAATGCAGTGCCAAAAAAGCACTCTGTAAGTTTGATTTAGGGAATGAATTATTTAAGAAATAATTTATTTAATATTTATATGATCATATTATGGTACTCTTTTTAGATATTTAAAAATTAAATTTTGTCTTATTGTAGAATTTTGTGTAGATAATTATACTATTTTTAATGCATTCTAGCCAATCACTCTTAGTACATTTATTTTGCCAAATGAAGAATTAGTTGGTCACTGGGCTAAATCTCATCATGGCCAGAAATTGTCAGCAGGCCTGCCAAGTGACCTCAACTAGCTAAAAGGATATGCCCTTGGCCCTTTGCCACAATGCAATGATGACATTATTACTCTGAAAGAAGTGACTTATTGTGTGAAGTAAATGAAGGATCCCAGGATGTTATTTTGCAAATTACATTCTGTAGTGCTACAGCTCTTCCCTATAAAGGTCTGAAAGGGTTGAGTTGTCTTTGGTTAATGACAGATTGTTGTCTTAGGACAAATGATTCAACAGTGATAACATTGAATGAGAGGGTAGACAACATGGAAAATAAATGATTATTGAATAAATAGCAATGATGGGAATTTTGGCCTGTCTTTTATAGGAGAGATTTAGTAAAACCATCTCAAAGATTTTTAATATTACAGTAAAGAACTGGGCACCCTTCTCCAAAAGACATAATAAAGAACCAGACACTTCTCTCAGATTTTCACAACTGTCTGCTCCTTCATAATAGTTCTCTGCACTGCAAATATTTCATAAAAATTCAAAAGGATGTAATGAATTTAATGTTAATGTATCTCTCAACAAGTTGTAAAGTCTATGTTGGTTTTGTTGCATCTCCTTTATGATTTTTTATTTACATAACCACAAAACCCCAATCCTCCACATACACCTGCACACAAACTTAGCATGTAACTACCACTTAGAAAATGAACTATTATGAAATTAGAGCTGAGTGAGGAACTATTAGTAACTTCCATTCAGGTATTTTACTGAAGGTATGGTTAACTTCTACTGTAATAAGGAAGCCAGGGCTATAAATTCTGTCTTGTGTGGGATTCTTAAAACTTGGCTAATGATTTAATTACCTCTGACACTTTCTTGAGTTATCCACCATTCGTCTCATACAGAGTTCTTCAAGCTTTCCCAGTAATTTCTCACTATAGATTTCATAAAATAAAATTATCTAGTCAGTTTAGTCCAAAGAAATACAGATTATTACATACAAGGCTTGACTGGAAAAAGTCCAGCCATTTTTAATATAATGAGCTTAGTTTGCATAACACTGATGTAACCTGGCAGCCAAGAGCCAAAGAGAGTGGACTGGAATGTACATGGATGAACAATGACGACTTCACTGTGCTAGTCAGTGGAGGTGGTAGACCCTGTTGAGTGAGCATATGTACTGCGTGGCTGTCACATTCAAAATGACTGAGCAAGTAGAGCAACAAATCTGCACCACCTTTTGTGTTAAGCTTGAACATTCTTCCACAGAAATTATTCAGATGATTCAGAAGGACACAGCTATGGGCAACTAGTGATTGGCAGCAGGCCGTCATGACAACAAAGTTGCTCAAGTATCACGTCCATCTTGTATAGTTTTTTGTGAAACATCAAATCACCCAGCTGACTCAGCCCCACTACAGACCAGATTTAGTGCCCTGTGACTCCTGGATTTTCCTAAAGCTAAAATCACCTTCAAAATGGAAGATTTCAGACCATTGATGAGATTCAGGAAAATACGATGTAGCAGCTGATAGCAACTTGGAAAACTCTGTGAGGTCCCAAGATGCTTGTGTTGAAGGGGACTGAAGTGTCATTGTCCTGTGTACAATGTTCCCTGTTTTTGTATCTTCTTCAATAGATGTTTCTATTTTTCATATTCCATGGCTGGATACCTTCTGGACAGGCCTCATACTTAGTCTTCAAGTGTAGATATTGATGGTTTTGAAGTCTGTGGATATCCTCTGATATAATGTATCTTTCCCACTCTGCCTTAGTCCCAGTCTTGTCAAAAAACCTGACATCAACTTTGAAAGTAGAATATACACTGGAATACAAACTAAATAAATAAACATATCCTTACCATTGGGTTGGAAGAAAACATAGAGATAAACTTCATACTTTTGCAGGCGATGTTGATGGTGAAGGTAAAGGACAAGTACAAAATCTGAAAGATTAGGGAGGCTGATTCCACAGTTACTAGCTTGTGCTGAGAGAGCAAGCAGTCA
>PVKM010048435.1:0-11204 GCA_004027735.1 Carollia perspicillata
CCAACCTCCCTGCAGCCCCGCTGGGTAGGAGCTGTAGGACCAAGGACGGAGAAGCCAGTCTGGGGGAGCCAGCCCCGGTCCTTCCGTCCCCACCACCTAAAGGAAAGAGGGCCTGGAAGGACACTCTCCTCTTCTTCAGCACACATTACACCTTCTGTTTCACAAATATAATCACGTTTGCTTGCATAATAATTTCGTGTCCCTTTTTCTTTTATTTAAGCTCATTTTTACAACTGTCTGATCCACCACCCCTTTCCCCTCTTAGCAGATCCTAAGCCTTTTAAAATGGCCTTGACCCTAAGATTCTTTAAATTCAGGCCCAAGGACCTAATCTCCATGAGGTGGGCACTAATATCCTCTTGTGTGGTCCCTTACTGATAATAAAGGTTCCACCAGGAATGTTTAGTGAAACAGGAACACACACTCACACATGGTGTTAGTGCAAGCCCTGCCCCCTGCACACCTGCCTGGCCTTCCCCTCCCACTTCTTCCCAGCATCCACACACCTTCCAAGTGCCTGGAGCTGCCATGGAGAAAGAGAAACGGCAGCGGCATCTCCCGGTTCCCAAAGAGTCAGGGACCTTGGAGAACCAGCGAACAAGAGCTCTCCCAAAAGAACAGCAGTGAAATCCCTGCTCCAAGCAGAGTGCCAGACCAGCAATGGTGGCTCCCACTGGAGGTGGGCTGCTTCCTCCTCTCAGAGGCCCCGGGGCAGGAGGCCTCCAGGGCTGGCCTGAATCTGAGGCATGGGTCTGAACCTCCCACCTCCACTACTACCCCTGAAATCTCCAGGTGGCTCCCCACAAATTGCTCAGGTTCCACATCTATAGATGAACTGAGCTCCTTCTCCAAAGCTGCCTCCATGAGATCTCATCCCAGCCAAGGGCATTGGTTGCCTCTGTCTTCCGGCTTGGGTGTCATCCCACATCTACTGGTCACCAAATACCACTCAGCCAGCCTTTTGGCCCAGTAGACTTCATCCCTCTCATTGTAAAGATGGGGAAGCTGAAGTCCAGAGAGAGGAAAGCACTTACCTAAGATCACAGAGTGAGCTGAGAGCAGGCCTAGAGCCAGAGACCAGGTCACCTGACCACCCCCCAAGGCTCTTCCTGCAAAATAACATAGCCACTGACCCTTCTGCATCAAAAGCCCTTGAAGGAGCAACAAGACCCCTACTGAAAGCAGAATTCCATAGCTTTAATTAATCTTGTCCTATGGAAATTATTGACCATGTCTGTCTTCAAAAGCTCATTAAAAATTATATATTAGCCCTAGCTGGTGTGGTTCAGTGGATTGCGTGCCAGCCTGTGAACTGAAGGGTTACCAGGTGGTTTTTGTTAGCTCAGCTTTGCTTCCTTTGGAGCTCAGTTCTTCTTAGCTGTGTGTGATTTGCCTGGGGCTGCCAGTCAGTCTCAGGACAGGCCTGACAAACGGTAACACCTCTTCCTTCTGGCAACAGTGATTGGTACAAGAGATGGGCATGTGACACGTCAGGGCCAATCAGAGTGCTTCCCTGGGATTCATACACTGGCACAGCTACTTCCTCTTTCTACTGCAGTGTGAAGCTAGGGCTTTCAACAGCTCTTCTTCATCCGCTTAGAGGCAGTCCAACTGCAATGGGAGGTAATGAGGTGAATACATGGAAGGAAGCAAACCCAAGAGATGGAGAAAGAGGATTCTAATGTTTTGGTTTAAGCCCCAAATTCAGCCATGCCCTGGAGGTACCCAGTCCCATGCTCAATTAATTCTCTTTAATCTTTATTTTAGATTGAGTTGGGATTCTTTTCCCTGCACCTTAAAGAAATCTAAAACTAAGGACCTTTACCGTGTCAGTCTCTTTCACATGGCAGTTGGTACACACACAGCCCTCCACTCTGGGCCACTAGGGGTATGGTGCTCACATGTACTTTCTCTTGCCACTAGGGAAGAAGGTCCCAGCCGTGGGACCCTGTGCCCCTCACCCTCCTGCCTCTCCGGCACTGTCTCCTCAAAACCTTGAGGCTTCTCTTTGTGGAGAAAGAGCCGACCACTGAAACCCTTCTCTGGGCTTCGGGGATGCCACAGGTTCTAAGATCCTTTTGGGTTACATACAAGGTGTCTCCTGGGGTGTATGAAGGAGACTCTCCCACTCAAGTGCTCTGATCACATCACTGAGGTGTTCCCAAAACTTCGTCGCCTCTCCTCCACTGGGGGCAGTCCAGACTCCTTAGCCTGGCATTCGAGACTCTTCATAGTCCTCATCCTCTGCTACTTCCTACCTCTGAGTCTTTGCTTATTTGGTTTCTCTTCCTTCCTCTGGAAAGTCTTTCCTGACCTTCTAGGCCCAGCCCAAGCACCACCTCTTCCAGAAAGCCTTTCTCACCCCCTAGAAATAATGAAACTTGTGCTGGGACCTCCTCCAGCATGTTGTTTGCCCCTCTTCTGCGGCCATCCTGTAGTCTGTCTCGTGTGAAATGTATTGTTTGTTTTCCTAACTTTCTCCTGCAGATGGTTAAATTCACTTTTCCCCTGCCCATGTCCAGACTGGTTAACTCTTAATTCACCCTGTAAGTCTCAGCTTGAAGATCACTCGGTCAAAGAGGCTTCCTTAGCTGCGTCACCCTGACAAAAATATGTCTTTGTTTTCTTATGCCCACATCACACTAGGCTCTTTTTCAGTGCATATCATAGTTTGTAATAAAAATTTTATTACTATAATTATTTGAGTAATGTTTGTATCCCTTAAAGGAGCATAAAACATATGCTCCTATAAGACCCGAGACTTTGTTTTGTAGCTAGAATGGTAAATGGAACACCGGTCAATATTAGTGGATTAGTATTAATAGAATCAATGACTGAATAAGTGAATGAATGAATGTCTTCCTTAGCCCTTTACTAACTGAGAGCTCTTTGGGGTCAGGAACTATGTCAGTAATCTTTATATTCCTTCTAGTTCCCAGCACGTGGTCAACAGTAAGTGGTCAGTGAACATGAATTTAACCATCAGCAGGTACATAGATGCTACCCATGTGATAACATGAGCCAGGAATCTAGGGCCTCAATCTAACCTGGGCCAAGAATTGAAAATTTTTAATAACCACAGAGAACATTTCCTAATCCAGACACCCTAGGGCTGCAGAAATGACCGAAACAGCCCCTCTACCCTTGGGGAGCACAGAGTGCAGTTGTCTTAAGTGAGTTGTTCTGACCCATCACCTCCCCAATGGGGTATGACACTGTTCTCAAGTTTTAGTGTTACAAGACGGACTTACCCAACTCCTCGGCAAAACGCATTACATAAGCGCCGTGCACACACATGCAAATCCAGAGTGGGCAATAACCCTGAGCAGACTGGAATATGTGATTGGACGGCCATGGGAAAGCAAGCCAGGAGCCTGCTTTAAAAACAATATTTATTTATTACAATTGGCGGAGCAATGGAGAAAATTGCCACTTAGGATTTTACATTTAGTGAAGCATTTTGTAATCAGCACAAATTCTCCCAACAATTCTCGAGGACAAGTTGTTTTTGTCATTCCCATTTGCAGGCAAGGAGAAGGTAGTGGGAAAAAAATGAAGGGAAATGCTGTGTTTCTACTTTGCAAAGCACAAGCTAGAAGGAGAACTCTGGCTTAATTGGATGTAAGCAAGCACTTCAAAAAAAATTTCTACTATGTGCTGGGCAGTGGCAATCTGGTTGTATATAAGACCTGCGTAAGATGCTGGGCTCTGACTCACTGCTGGTTTCTCTGGGAATATATGTCCTCTGTCTCACCTACAGAAGAAAACAATATGTTCTCTTACACCTATCATTTCGTTTAGGCATCTCTCTTTTAAAACTTCATGCAAGTTGTATCAGTCAGGATAGGCTAAGTAATGCTGCTGTAACAAACAATCCCAAATTTCAGTGTCTTAAAACAAAATTTTATTTCTCTCTCAAGCCATATGTAGGTCTGCAGGGTGTGCTCTGAGATCCAGGCAGATGAGGTAGCTTTCAACTCAAACATCATTGGTTAATGTGCAAGAGGGAAAAGAGAGTTCTGGAGATTCTCACATTAGTAGTAGCTCAGTGCCTTGGTGCAGAAGTGACACATATCATTTCAGTACTCACTTATTGTTTGAAACCAGTCATGCAGCCCCACCTAACCATGAGGTCTCAAGGAAGTGCAATGCTACCCTGTGTCCAAAAGGTGGCAGGAATAGAAGTACTTGGCAAACACACTAACAACTATCATGCAGGTTGAATATTATCTGTGCCAAGGAGAAAAAGTAAAGCCAAATTATTGAGTTTGTTCTTAAGTCTGGAAAAATACTAACCCTGTGGGCAAAAAGGATTTTTGCAACTGATTGTTTGTGCTTTTTAATGAAGGCGAAAAAAGCCCTGACTTTTACCAAAATCAAGAGTTTTTAGGGATATATTAAAGAGAAAAAGTCTACCAAGTGCAATAAGTGTGGCTTGGTGGGTTGGGTGTCATCCTGCAAACTGAGGGATCAGTGGTTCAATTCCCAGTCAGAGCACATGCCTGGATGGAGGATTTGGTCCCTGGTTGGGGGCATATGAAAGACAACCAATCACTGTTTCACTCTCACATTGATATCTCTCTATTTTTCTCCTTCCCTTCCCTTCTCTAGAATCCATTTAAAAAGAAAAAAATTTAAAGACCAGAAAAATAAGTAACAGGCATACAAACTGCAAAGGAAGAACTAAAATTGTCTCTGCAGATAACATGACATGACATAAAAGAGCCTAAGGAATGTTAGAAAAGCCACTAGAACTAATGAGTGAATTTAAAACATCGTGGTATATAAAATGAATATAAAAATCTATTGCATTTCTATACATTAGGAATGAATGATTAGAAAGTAGCATTAAAAATAAATACCATTTATAATAGCATTCAAGAACAACAGACCCTTAAGGATAAATTTAACAAAAGATGTGAGATCCTATGCTGAACTGTTAAAACAATGCCAAAAGGAATTAAATATACCTAAATAAATTGAATAAATTAAAAATTGAATTGAAAAATCCTGGATTGGAAGATTCAATATTATTATAATGTCATTTTCCCCAAATTGGTCTACAAATCCATTATAATCCCAAACCAGATGATTTTAAAATTTATTTGGGATGGCAAAGGAAAAATAACAGTCAAGACAATCTTGAAAATGAATTACAAAATGAGAAGACTTAACCTACCAGATTTTAAGAGTTACTATAAAGCTATAAAAATCAAAAGAGTATGGTTTTGGGAAAAGGACAGACAGATAAATCCATGGAACAAAACAGAAGGTCCAGAGAAAGGTCCACACATATATTGTCACTTCATTTTTAACAAAGATGCCAAAGCCACTAAATGGGGAAAGGAAAGGAAAATGTCTTTGACACATGGGGCCAGAACCTATGGACATCATATAACAAACAGAGAACCTTGACCCTGTGGCAGATCACACACAAAAATAAATTCAAATAGATCAATGATAGCCCTAAAGGTAAAAGTGAAAACAAGAAAACAGAGAAAAATATCTTTGTGATCTAAAGATTTTTTAAAAATCCTGACCCCTGAAGATATGTTTATTGATCTTAGAGAGAGAGGAAGTAGGAAGGAGAGAGCGAGAGAAACAGCGATCTGCTGCCTCCTGTACACGCCCTGACTGGGGATCGAACTCACAACCTAAGTAGTTGCCCTAATCGGGAATAGGACCAGCAACCCCTTGGTGCATGGGACAATACTCCAACCAACTGACGCTGGTTTTCTTTAAAAATAGTGTAGTTCGGCCCTGGCTGGTGTAGCTCAGTGGATTGAGCACAGGCCTGTGAAGCAAAGGGTCGCTGGTTCAATTCCCAGTCAGGGCACATGCCTGGGTTACAGGCCAGGTCCCCAGTAGGGGACACATGAGAGGCAACCACACATTGATGTTTCTGTCCCTCTCTTTTTCCTTCCTGTTCCCTCTCTCTAAAAATAAATAAATAAAATATTTTTAAAAAATAATAGCTATTTCATCAGATTGACTTGAGGACTAATTGAGATGATGCATGAGAAGCAGCACAACATCAGGCACATAGTAAGTGCTCAGTAAACAGCGGTTATTACTGTTCGCCCTGGAGATCCAACCGGGGGTACAGTACCCAGCCCCAATGGCTCGACACGGCCTGGAGGTCACACCCTATAAGATAGAAAACATCTGGATCTTGCACAACATTTGCCGTGCCAAGGAGGACCGGAGACCCAATTAAAATCGCTACTCTGTTTGCATGATCAAATGTCAGGGCTGTTTTTTTTTTCTTCCCACAGAGCAAAGATTTTTCTTATCAAAAATCTATTCACTAAAATGCTAATGATCATCAGTGATTAGAAACTGCTGCTCAAATTTTGAAAGTTCCCAGTGGGCCTCTCAGACATGGCTTGTAACTTGTCAGTTGAAGAAATGTTCTCAACAAATCAAACTTAGCTGTATATGTTAAAAAAAAAAAAAAAAAGGGATTTCATTTCCTTAACGCTTCGCTGTGCAGGTCCAGCAGGGACTTTTGAGTTAAGTGACAGAGACCACATTATTAGTTGTGGAGCCAGTTCTAATGGAAGTCTCTCAAGGCAAGATATTCTCAGATAGGCCCCAACACTGCTAACAAAATTCTGTCAAGCTTATCTTAATTTCAATAAGCGTTTAGTTTGCTAAAGAGAAGCACAGTGAGCGATTTGCTTTCATTCTCTTCTTTTTGTCTTCCTCCTCTCTGCTGCCTTCCTCTTTCAGAGGAGCACCTACAAGGCTGTGTACTTCAACACACCGCCGAGGATCCCGGCACCATCAGCCGTCCTTCCTGGTTAGACGTGGTATCTGGGGCCTCCTGGGCAGGGTCTGCACAGCCCCGCAGACCCAGACAGGCTGACGATGTGGTGGGTTGGTTCCTCCTGGGCTCTTGGATGCCCTGCCACATGGGGGCTGTCAGAAACAGGAGGCCTTCAGGCCAGCACAGGGTCCATGCCCCCAGGCATCCACTCTGTAGTGTCAGTGAGTCGGGGCCATAGGTGGGGAAATAGCGTCCAGGGTCTGCTCTGCAGGGGATGACCGGGCAGTGTCTACCAAGCCCACCAGCACCCTTTCTCTATCTGCAGAAGCTCCACAGTAGAAATGCAGCTGTGCATTTAACCAGCACACATCCTACTACATCTCCCCAACAAGAGGGGTGGGACACTTGGAGGAAAATCAGAGAAGTCTTGTCTGCCAGCCAGCCAACAGGCACACCACGAATCTCAGGCAGGAGCCTACTAGGGACACAGTCACTGACCTCAGGGGCCTTTGGACTTCGTTGGGGATATAAGACACATAAGCAACTGCTCGGAATATCGGGCAGAAAATGCTATGAGGGAGGTGTTGAGCGTTTAGGGGAGTGGGGGACTTATTCCTGCTGGGGGCGGGGGTGCTGGGGACACCTTCCTAGATGTACCTTCCCTTGGGGACATCTATCATTTCTTGAAGGAGCTTCCAAGTCTAAAGAGCTTATTATTCCCTCCTGCACCACTTTGCCCTTGGGACTGTAAATCAAAAAGTCGAGTTCGTAGAAATCCTCGACTCCAGAGCAGAGGAGGGAGAGACTCACAGTTGGTTTAAACTCCCTGACAGCCTTCTTGAAGGGGAAGGAGATGTTTGAGAGCGGCCCTCACCGTGATTTGTAACTGGAAGGTCCTTAGGGAATACCTACACCAGCTCTCCCACTGTGGAGCTGAGCCCGAGAAGGAAGGGATGTTGTCAAGGCAACACACTGAGACGGGGCAGTGCTGGGAGTGGAACCCGGGGCCTTGTGCCCCACACCCCCCATCTTCCCCACACCCCATGGGGTGGGAGGTGGGGAGGGAAAAGGCTAGTCTGTGAGCACTGGTCTGAACTTGCTGCCAGGAGCTCCTGAGACCCCTGTGCTGGGTCCTTTTCCTTGTCAATTGCCACTGATTTCCTGTCCTTGCATCCACAACTGATGCCCACCCACCTGAAACTGCTTCCTGCCCCAGAGGACCCAACCGAAAGCCCAGAAGTTGAGGCAGGAGACTCATCTTGTCCATCCTGTGCCTCCTGCATTTTCCCCTTTTAAAGCCTCCAACCAGTTCCAGCCCCCCCCACCCCGCCCTGGGGCTCTGCCCCAAGGGGCTGGGGTCCTTTTGTGGAATCACTGCTGTTTCGGCCAGCTTCCTGAGCTGTGCTCCCGTGTGAGTGTGATCTCCCGGCCCAATGAGAGTGACCACTTGCCCCCACCCCCTCCGCTCACTCTCTTGGGGCTGCACCACAGCAGGATACAACCCTGCCCAGAGCATCAGGAGAGCTATCAAATTAGCTTTGCTTTAAAAGTCAGGTGAACTAATAAAGCTAGAAAAGAAAAACATAAAAACGTGGATTTGACTAACGAAAATGACACTACTTAGAGCCGATGAAGGAACTTGGGTTCATTGATCAACAATTATTTGCATCATTATCACGTGTCAGAGCAGCTTTGCTATGAGTTTAACTCGGTGATACCACTGAGCTCCAGAAAGGTGTCCTGGGCCTTCCTGTCGGCCGCTCATGTTGCTGCGTCAACTGCTCCTAATTTTTAAGAAAAATCCTCCCCCAAGGATATGTTTTTATTGATTTTAGAGAGAGAGGAAGGGAGACAGAGGGAGAGAGAGAAATGTCGATGTGAGAGAAACACCGACTGGTTGCCTCCTGTACACACCCCGGCTAAGGCTGGAAACTGCAACCTGCATAGTATGTGCCCGGACTGAGGGTCAAGTCCACAGCCTTTACGTGCAGGAGACAACAGCACTCCAGCCAACCGAGCCACCCAGCTGGGGCTCTGCTCCCAATTTTAAGCAGGGAGAGGATACAGCTTAAAAAACTTTTTCCCATATTCAAATGTTCCAACAGTTGTTTTGTTCATAAAACCACCATGTCGAAGTATTCCAGAAGCCACCTATGTCAACCCCAAGCTCAGGGAGGAGCCCCAGCCATGCCTCTCAGGGCGCGGTCATCCAGGCTGTGCTGGGCATGTCTGGGGAGGGGGAGCCTAATACCTACCAGGACCTCTGTTGGATCTTTGAGCAACACTAGTGGAGGAAAGTTCTTTCTTAGGTAGAGTCCAAAGCTGCCTCTTTGTGGTTTATACCCTTAGGCCTGACTCAGTTGATCTAAAAATTAGTTAACCTCCCTGTCATCATCTTCCACATGACAGTCCCTCCAATGGTTTCAGACATTGCGATCGCTGGATCCCACGAGGCAATGTGGGATTGTGGTGGAGACTCTAATTATTTGGGTTCAAGTGCTGGTTCTACCACCTACTGGTGATTGTTCTGTTGAGAGTTATGTAACCTCTCTATGCCTCGGTTACCTCAACTGTAAAATGGGGATAATAGTCGTTATCTCATAGGGTTATTGGGAGGGTTAGTGGGCTGATACTCGAGAGGCATCAGGACAGTGCCTGGCACACAGTTAGCTCTCCGTACCTGAGAGCTACCTTCGTTTTCTCAGTCTCACGGACCAGGTGCTCTCCACTTACCACTGCCCCGCAGATTACTTATGTCTCCTTCATATGCAAACAACGCGGGGGCCCTGTGAGTTCCTCAGATCAGACACCAGAAAGAATACAGGGTCGTTAGGGAAAATGAAATGAGTTGTATCAAGTAAAGTGCAGCGCAGTGGCTTAGCACATAACCTCCACGCATATTTGCGATTATGGTTATAGGTGCTTCTTCAACTGTTGTAAAATGGAGACGAGGGATGTTTGGATGATACGCATCTCGGATCCAGCTGACTCTCGCACAGCTTCGCTGTGTACCTAAGTGAAATGTCTTAAATAAAGATCAGGCGTGTGTGCAGAACGCCGCTCTAATTACTCCGCTCGCGCAGACACACTCCCGCCTTCGGAGACTCGCACCGTCTCAGTTACCGGTTCCCCCCAGGTATCGCGCTTCACGGTGATGAATGGGAACTGATTCTTGGCATGGAAACGGCACTTCCACGGGGCCTCTGCGGCAGCAGCAAGGCGTTAGGTCGGTGTTTGAAACGCAGTCTTGGAGAGGAGCCCGAGGCTGCCTTGGAGAACACCCAGCTCAGCCCTGAGACTCAGGGAGGACGGAAAAGCCTCTCGCGCGCGGGGTTCCGGAAGCACCGGGGACTCCTGGGGTCACAGGCAGAGGAGGCGCGCCAGATGCCGCTGTTCCACCATGGCGGCTTTTTCTGAGCAACCCAAACATGCTGTCTAGAAAACTCCAAAACCAATAAATGCTCCATTTTATCCCGCTCTTTTACCCACACCTTTTCTCCCATCCCAGCTCTTATTGTTCAAATTTGACTGTATTTCACCTAGACCTTACAGTGCATTCTCTCGGTAGACTCACAATGCCCATCTGAGGCTGGTGGTTTTATTCCCATTTAACAGAGAAGGAAATTGAGGTGTGTGTATGTGTGTGTGTGTGTGAGTGTGTGTGTAAACTCTTCCCCACAACCCGTGAAGACAGGCACAGCCAGTCAAGCTTTGGCCAATGAAATGCGAGTGCAAGTGAGGGGGGCTCATTTTAAGAATCACTGAGTCATCATGTGTTCTCTCCATATCGCCTTGGTCATTGCAGAAGCCGTGATGAAAAGAAGCCTCCACGCACCGGGGTTCTGGAATTACTATTATGAGCAGGGCCTCCAGCAAACCTTTAAGAACATGCAGTGTGAGCCAAAGATAAACCTCTGTCATTTAAAGCCATTTTGATTTTGGAGCTGTTTGTTACTGCGGCATAACCAAGACTATCCTGACTGATGTAGAAACGTTAAACAATGTGCTTAAGTCACACAGCTGTGGAGTTGGAATTGGAAGCCAGGTTTGTCTGGTTTCAGATCTTGTTCTCCAACTGCTACATGATTACACTGCCCCCTTCGTTCCTATTTCTCTGGTTCTTGGCCTTGCGCTTCCCCACGCCAGCCCACAGAGTGGACAATGACATTCCAAGGGTAAAACGGCCCCACTCCACTCTGTCCAGCAGGTAGTGCTTCCTTGATCCCTGAAGATTCTCCCAAGCTCCCATTGGTTTGTGTGTTTGTTTCCCTACAAAGATAGTCTGGGCCCCAAGGGCAGGGGGTGGAGTGAGCAGAGCCCTCTCTCCCACAGCTCTCCGACCATCCTCTGTGCCCACTGCCCTCCCGCCCATTCTGAGGAGCCATCTCCCTAAAACTCGGATGTCACTGGTTGCTCACTGATTAAAACAATTCCA
>PVKM010048436.1:0-11192 GCA_004027735.1 Carollia perspicillata
AGTGAGGCTGCTGCAGAGCAGAGCCTACACGAGAAAGGAGAAGCTCCACAGGTCCAGGCCGGAAGCCAGACCCCTGCACAAGGCCCCAGGGAGGAGGAAGGCGCCTTCAACTTCCACTCTGAAATGCTTAGCAGTCAAAATGTCAGCTGCTCCTGGACCACCCAGAGGCTTGGCCAGGAAAGGGGGCTTCCCTTTGGCAGTAATGCTACTGAGTGTGTTGGGGCCCTGAAAAGATGTCCCCAAGCAGAACATGTGATGGAGACTGGCACTGGCCAACACACACACATTCATATGCCTTCCTCTCCCTCTCTCTCCTGACAGCAGCAGAGGTCAACATGGGGAGCAGCCTGCTCTGGAATGCCAGTGGTCATCCACTACAGGCATGCCTCAGAGATATTGTGGGTTCTGTTCCAGACCACCGCAATAAAGTGAGTTGTAATCTTTTTGTTGGCAGAGGGTCTTGCCTTCCATTTGTAAAAACTGCAACATCTATGAAGCACAGTAAAGCAGAGTGCAATGAAACTGAGGTATGGCTGTACAGTCATCTTTTGAGTGCCCTAATACATACATTGGGTGAATGTTTGCCTACAGCTTTGAACTTCACTGGGGTCAGATGCCAAGAAGAATAGCACACAGACTAGAAGCTCCAACCAGGAGGAGGTATTGTTGCTATTATTCAAATACGGTGAGTGCCCACGTGCATGAGGGAACTTTTTGGAGAAAGGAACTGTTTCCCAGTGCTGAGCTTCCTCATTCCATTTTGCCTCCCAAAGTAGAATCAGCTGAAACGTACACACCCCACTTGTTTCTCAAAGTCCACACTCCGTTTTTCTAAGCATTTCATCATGGAGGATGCAGGCGCCGATTCAGAAAGAAAACCAGATGACACAACAGGGCACTTAGAGCAGGGAGGAGCACTTGGCTGTGTCCATGGATCCCTGATAGGGACCGTGGGAATGACAAAGTGCAAACCTGGCTCCATACCTCTGCTGAGGACAGTACAGGATCTGGAATCCCAGCGGAACTGCTATCAGCTGCAGGCATACTACACTGTCCTCTTCCACCTGCGAGCCCTTCCCTCCACAAAGGTGCCCCGGACGGAGCACGATAATTTCTCGTAACATATTACACATCACTATGAGTGAAGAACAGTGTCCGTGCTTCTACACACATTAAACATTATAAGCTGGCCTAAAACACTGCCAAAGTATAGAGCCAAATTGTCCACACGTTTACTAGAGCACAAAGGAAAATAACTTAGTTGGAATCACATGACTAGCAAGGGAGAGATCCGAGCCAAGCCTGTTTGGTTCCAAAGCCCGTGATTCTCCTGACCACCAGGCTTAAAAATTCCCATGTGTGCGCATGTGTTTATCATTATCACTATTGTAAAATTAATCTGTTACGGATTCAGAGAAGCATGGAGTCTTTAATGACCAACTACAACAGAAATCTCCTATATAACGTGCATGAACAGGCATCTGACCCAGACATTTCCACCGATGCTGTCACCAGCCATGGCAGACCCCCACCTTGAATTTATTCTTTTGGCCTTCTGAGTGCTTAGCACAGTGCTAGGGACACGCTAGGCACTTACCATTGAATCTCACTGATAATTACTTTGCTAAGATTGCTTATTAGTAATAAACCCTTCAATGCTGCAAGATGAATCATGACTAACTTTGATCGAAAAACAAGTTTTAGTTTACACACTGGGAGAAACGCCAAGGGGGCCTAACACACATCTCAGTCAACAGAGGAGGTACCCACCATTGGGCAAAAACAGTGATATCTGAACCTCACTAGTCAGCTGATCCCACTTGGTATATATCTTACAATCTCCACGGGAAACAGCAACTTTAACGACACATGGAAAGCCCTGGTCTTGTGAGTGGGCCCTAATTTTGGGTGACTCTTTGGATCCCGGTTCTCTACTCTATAAAGGTGGCATACAACTCCCACTCAGAGAAGGGCTGTGACGATTCCAAATACCATGTCTACAGACACACAAGCAATTCAGTCAACCCAGGCGGTACCTCAGCACCACCCTTGGCTTCCTGTGTGTGTAACCACCTCCAAGTGGGCAGATTCAGACTATGTACTACACCGAGCAACACTTCTTGGCAGCTGTGACCTCAGGTCAGCAACCTCGCCTCTCTGAGCCCCCCGCTTCCTCATCTGCAAAGATGAAATATCACCTATCTCGTAAGGTTGTTTCATGGAGAAAATACAATGATATTTGCACGTGGTCGCCCCATGCCTGATATACGGAGGAAACTCAGTAAATACTAGTTAGGTGTGAATGAGCACAGAACAGTTCTGACATATCCACGTCCTGTCAAACAGGGGTCGTGGTCAAAAACTGGCCATGGTGACAAGTCAAGGAGAAAAGGAAAGAAGGGGTAGTGACAGAAGTTCACAATAGGGACCGTATTTTAAAAGCTGCCTCCTTTCAACCTGTTGTTTAAAAGTTCAGCACTGTACAACTTAAAAGTTGGTCTCCGTGCATTCTGACAGGCGGAAGCAGGCAACTGAAAGGGGCCCTGGGTTAGACTGGAGAAAGGGGGTTGCCCCAGGCCCCTCCCACTGCCACAGTTTCTTAATCCTCAGACACTGCTCTAACTTAATGGTATAGAACCCAGAGGCCACATTAAGGCACCTCCCAAAGAAGACATTTTTCAGACTCTAACCCAGTACCATCATTCTGAAATCCAAAACTAGGAAAGCCACAAAGAACAGCACCTCCTCTGAGCGCCTACCCAGTGTGTGCCTGACTCGGTGCTAAGCCCCACTTAACGGGTAAGGAAGCTGCAACTGGACGGTCCCCAAAGTCACTCACTAAGCCCTTCAGCTGCTCACATGTTCTCAAGGACCCAAGTCTGCATGACATGTGGAAACTTCTGCCAGAGTCTTCAGATCTAATCACAGTGCTGGATTCTGCAAAACTTCATCACACAATCATCTTAGCTCCACAGCCAACAGGGGTCTGGGAAGAGGGTGGAACTGGGACAGAGGGAGAGAGAAGAGACTTTAATCCTTTAGGAGCCACCTCTAATTTGCAAATAATGGTCAGAGGCTGCCAGGAGCAGTGTTGTCTTTTCTTTCTGCATGCTAATCTCTCGGGGTGGGGGGGGGCGGGCAAAGTCACCTGGCCTTCCAAGGGAAAATAAATGAAGCCCTTCTTCCAAGATTCACACTGAACTCCTAACCTTTCCTGCCCCTCCCTGGCCCAGGGAGTGGCTGAATGGTTGTTATTTCTTTTTTTTTTTTCCCCTGCGGTCCCCTGGTAACACCACCAATTATGTTTTCAGGGACTCCAGTCCCAGAGTGCAGTGATGTTGTAATAAACATAACCAAGACCAAATGCCTTCCCATCGTATTAGATGATGCCATTTTCCACCAATCAGGCTCCTCGGGCAGGCAGACCACTCACCAATGAGGGACCAGACAGAGGCTGTGAGAGGGAGACCTGGTCGTCTGCAACCAAAAATAAGGGCGCTTCACGATTGGTCGCTGCCACTTTGCAACAGGAGTTTGGGACCCACACACCAAGCACCATACAGAAGGCACACACAGGCGAAAACTTTCAAAGCCCAGGGGTTACATGGGATGGGCTGGTCTGGGGTTGCTGTTGGGTTTTTTTTCCTTTTCCTAATTTGCTGACTTGAAAAAAGAAATAAAGATTTGAACCACAGCAGCCCCTCGGAAACACGCCCTCCCTCCTTAGACACCTCAGTTCCAACGGTCCTTCCCAGGCACCCTGAATCTGGAAAGGGAAGCAGGTGTAGGCCAGGGGCCAAGACACTCACCTGTCCGGCCGTGTCATAGAGTCCCAGGAGGTACTGCTTGCCCCCTACGGTGACGCTGACTGCAGGGGCAGAAATGGGGGCAGGGAGAAAAGCTCACAATTACTTAGACTCCAGGGCAATTTCGCTCCCCACCAGGACCTTCCTCTCTCAACCCAGCTGGAGGCATGAGGGCGCTGCAGGGAGATGCCACCCCTTTTCCCTTGTGCCCGACTCACTGTGAAGTGGTGTGAGGTCGGGGTACGAGGTGGCCCGCAGCTACAGCCTACTTCCTTCTCCCAAGTCCTATAGCCGCGTCTTTCTCGCCCGGCCCCCCAAATGTTTCCCTGGGGGCTTGGGGCAGTAGAGGAGGCGGTTGTGGGAAGGTCAAGGAGGTCGCCCCAGGACGCCAAGGGGTTTGGGAAGTGCGGAGAGCTGGCACTGGGAGTAGGGGTAGCAAGAGGGGTCCAATCTGTTCGCAAAGGAGATGGTAAAAGGCAAAGTCCGGAGGTGGGGCCGGCCGCCCCGCGGAGGGCGAGGCGGGGGAGGGGTGGGGAGAGTGCTCAGGGGAGGCAGAGAGGGGGCTCCGCCAAAGTTGCTCCAAAGTTCCCGGCCCGGGGAGCAGCCCCTTAGTCAGCAGTTCCGAGGCTTACCTGCGTAGTGGTCGAAGACGGTGGGCACGTACTCCTCTGGGAAGGCGTCGTTGGCATAGCTCATGAGTAGGCACGTCTTGCCCACCGCCCCGTCGCCGACCACCACACACTTGAGCATCAGCGCGCCGGGCCCGTGAGCCATGCTGCGGCCGGCCGGCCTCCGGGCATGGTCCCCCCGGAGCCCCCGCCCCGGTACCGGGCTCAACCCCAGCCCGCCTGGGGGGTCCGCCGCCACCGCCGCTCTGCGCAGCAGGGCCGTCCCCCTGGCCCCATGCAGCGGCTCCCCCCGCCCAAGGGGAGGGGGCGGCGGGCCTGGGGCGCAGCCGCCGCCTCGGTGACTGCCCGGATCCCCGCCCCGGTCCCGGTCGCCGCGCCCGCCTGCTGCCCCCGCCGCTCCACGCCCGCACCCTCTCCCCAGCCCGGCTTCCCCCGGAGGATCCGCTGGATCATAAGACTGTTGGGCCCCGGGGGAGACCGCAACTTTGGGGAGGGCACAGAGGGGAGGGGCCAGACGGCTTTCCCCGCCCAGCCCGGGTCCGCGCCCCCTCCCCGCCGGGCCCTGGAGGAGGGCGGACCGAGGCACCTCCCCCGAGTGCGGGTCGCCCGCCAGCGCCCGCAGACCGGCTCCTGCGCCCCGCCCGCGGCCGCCTCTCAGCCTCGCCCGCTCACCCTAGCTTGATTCTCCGCTAAGGCAGCGGAAAGGGGGCGAGGAGGAGGAGCCGAGGAGCAGGGAGGGGAGAAAGGTAAGGCTGGGGGAGGGGGCCGGGAAGAAAGCGCTTGGGAGGAGCCGAGGGCTCCTCGCGAAAGTGCCCGCAGCGCCCGGAAGCGTCCAAAGGCCCCAGTGCTGGGAGAAGACAAGGAGGCCTCCTGCGGAGCTACGACGACTCCAACGATGACGCAATAGTCATGCAAAATTATACATATAGATTTAAACTCTACCCGGAAGGCAGGAGCCAGTCCGTGGGCCTCTAAGTGCACAACAGAACTAGAAATCGGAAAGGAAGAAAGACTTAGAGGGTTAAAGAAAAAAAATTTAAGGTGCTCGGAGTGATGGGGGAAGGGGAGTGGTGTTCCCTGGGCTGGAGAGCAGGGACTCCTGGCTTATTGCTCGGGCCCCCATCCCACAGCCACCATTCTGTTCACAGCAGAAGCTTGAATCATTTACTATGAGACTGATGACTAAGAGAGTTACAGCATCTTGAATCACTGAAGCACCCCACAAGAGCCAGAAAAGGAAGACACCGCTGGCTGTGGACACGACAAATGTACCTTTGTTCCCCCGGGAGGAGACGTTCGCTGGGTCCTCCTTGCAGTCCCCAGTGCCCCTCGAGGGTGTTAGGTTGTGATCCCTCAGGAGTGATACATTCTGGTGCTCTAAGCCTTGGCCTGGGACCCAGGCAGCAACCCCTGTCCAGCTGCCTGGGCAAAGCTTGAAAACGCCTGGCTGTCCAGGTCCTGTTCACTGACCAGTGGTGCCGCTTTGAACGTTAGGCACTGGGAGAACGGGGTGGAGGAGAGTGAGTACACTCCACCCTGGCACTGCACCCCACCCCCTGCTGACGTGAGATAAACCGCTTCCTTTCATTTATTCACATTGAGAGGCAGCCCACAGGTCACCCGGACCATCTTCCTTAGACCCCCTTAGGTTGTAGGTAAGCAAACAGACCTAGAGAGGTGAAGTGATTATCCCAAAAGCTTCCAGCTAATTCCAGCGTTCAAGGACATTTCACTTTGGGAAGTGCTCACTGTTCTGTCCCTGTGTCTCACTTCTGAGGCCTCAACTCTCAAACCCCAAATCTGATTTCTGTTGTCCCAGCAGGACTTCCTGGATTAGTTATCGGTAGTTCCTTGAGGAATCACACTCAAGATCTCACCAGACCCTTCCAAATACGCCTAAGTGTGGGTGGGCATTTGCATTGCCTGTTGCTTTAGATTATGCAATGAATTTGGAAGATACTTTGTACGAATGGCAAGGACAACCTTGAGGTCAGATCTCGGTTCAAGGCCATTTTCTGCCACTTCTAGAGGGGAAGAAAGAACTTGCTTCCTTTGCCTACAAGACCATTTCTTTAGGCAGCATTTTCTGGGATAGTTTTCTGAAAGGAAGCTCTGTGAGAAGAGGGCAGGAGCTCTGTGAGAAGCAGTAGCCCTGAGCACACTCTGGAGTGTACTCAGCCGGAAGAGGGCATTTGGTCCCAGCTGTGACACTAGAGGCCCACTTCTCTGGGCCTCAGCTTTCTCATATATAAATGTGGGAGCATTCGTAAGAATGAGATCGGGTCTCGCCCTTGAGAGCTCTAGCTAGGGTGCTTTAAAATGTGTCCTGAGAGCTCCTGGTAACAGCTTTGAGACAAGGGGATATGCAGTTGCTGGAGACATGGGGAAGGCCCTTACGAGGGGTGACAAGATCTGTCCCAGAACGGGAGGATGGAGGCTTCCAGGGTCTCCCCCAGGTCAGGACTCAGGCCTCTGAGTTCTTATTGGGGCAGACATTGACTAGGGATCCAGGGAGCTGGAGTAACAGCTCCAGAACCTTGAACAATGTCAAGGACCCCAGGTTCTGGATCATCTGGGACAAGCCCCGAAAGTGTCAGACCACTTCACGTGGGGAACTGATGTCAGATGAATCATGCAGAGGTGACTTCATTGGTGATGGTGACCTCATCCCTTTGGCCCATAGAAAAGCCAAAACTGACTGCCAGGAATACTTAGAGCTCTGGCTGTTTCCACTAGTGTGTATGTGGAGTGTGGGGGCAGGGGATTACCCTGGATGCCCCAGGTCAGCTCACAGATGGGTTAGCTGGAAGGACCAACAGATCTTAACAGAAACCTCCCTTTCCTGTGGGCAAAGAGGATAATGCCTCAAGTGGTAACAGCAACAACAATTCTCAAATTTCAGGGATTTGAGAGACAGAAATCAACTTTGTTTCTAAGCATTCCATAGGCACTGTGCTTGCTTTTCTCCTTTTGTGTCAACTGCAGATGTCAAAACACAGTGGTCTGTGTGAAAACAGTGAATCTCTACTTAGCCTTCTCTTTTCCTATAGTTCCTACTCTTCATTGATTCAACCAGTATTTCACTTAACAAGCCTTTATTCGGGTTTACTAGATGGGCAGGGGATGAAGAGCTGGAAAGCCACAATTGCTGGAGGGGGTGGAAAGGAACTGATGAGCAATAGATAATTACTATATAATGTGATCAGCGCTGTGGTAGAGGATAAATAACAGGCTTCTGGAAGTTCAGAGGAGGCTGTTAGTACCTAGCTTACTCTGGGCGTGCTGGGGCAGGGTTTGCAGAAGGGTGTCATTGGCCTGGGGCTTAAGAGGCTAATGGGGCAAGATAAAAGTGCCTGGGAAAGACACCAAGGCAAGAAGGAACAGCACACAACTTCTTGGGAAGGGTGAGCCATGTAGGGTGGACAGAGCGCAGGATGAATGGTGCAGGGTAGCTGGTTTGTATTTAAATGGGAACTGTAATGCTGACTGTGCTTCGTGCAGAGGTCCCCATGTCCGCCATGCCCAAGGAACCGGTGCTGTACCTACCTCCTGTCTCAGTGCGTTCCAGCTGAGAACACAGAGGGGAAGGGAGGGAGAAAAAGAGAAACATCAACGTGAGAGGGAAACACAGATCAGCTGCCTCCCTCATGCACCTTGACCAGGGACTGAACCCATGACCCAGGCATGTGCCCTGACCGGGAATCAAACCAGAGTCACTTCGCCTTGCGGGATGACGCCCAGCCAACTGAGCCACACAGGTCAGGGCTTAAAGTTCTAACTGAGCTCTGTGTCCTAGGAACATGGTCAGAAGAAGAGGAGGCATCCCTCTGGGGCAGGCCACTGCAGCTCTCTTCCCGTCTTCCCATCCCCCTCTCTTTCTTCTGAAAGCAGGTTGCAAATCCCTGAAGTTGTGACAGTCTGTAGGGGAGACTGTTTCCTCACCACCCATCTATATAGTCTCAACTAATAATGATTACTAAGTGATTGCTGTATGCTGGACTCTGTGGAATGTATTAAGATGAGTCAGAAATAGTACTTTCCCTGATAAGGTCATCACAGAAATCCCTACCCGTGGTAGGGATTTGGATGAATCCCTACCAAATTCCGTGGTAGAGAGTGTATTTGGATGAATACACTCTCCTCCTTGCAGACCAGAACCTTCCATGTCAGAGGTTGAGATGTGTCGCTTAGCAGGGGTGAGATCAGCCAGAACCTATCACAGTGAGTATTAAGTCAACATTAAAGCAGTGTCTGGCATCTGAATGTGTCCCGAGCTGAGGACTGTGTTTCTGAGCTAGCAGAGCACCTGCGCTCCCGTGGGGCTGTTCCTGCCCACAGTTCACAGGCTGGAGACTTGTCCCGGGGCTCCTGGCTGACCTCACACCTACTCCCAGCCTCCTGGAGACTTCTGGGGCCCTGGCCTGGGCCTCCCTCCCCACAGGCCGCTTGAGGACTGCGGTTCTAGGGGGGACAGGATGAGGGGCAGTGTATTTTGTGCATGGCATCTGACATTTACCTAGCACTTCGCAAAGCTTGTTCACCCCTTACATCATGTGGCTTTTGCAGCTCCACTGAGGGGGCAGCAGAAACCCTCGTTAACATCCTTGTTTTACAGGTGAGTCCTTGTGTCTGCATCTGGATGGCAGTCAGGCAGACTTTGAGTCCTTACTGAGATCGCCCAGCCCATGAGTGACATCAGGACTGAAACTTGAACAGAAAGTGTTACGCACTTCTCACCACACCAAGCTCTGGCCCATGGAGGACCTGAGGCCAAAAAAGAGACTTCTTATTTCATGGGCCGCTTGGTCCCTACCTTCAGAGTCCCAGGTATGAAGAGGGGTCCCTGCCTTGGAAGAGTTGCCACCCCGTGATGTCCCATGACCACTCGACACGTGGGACAATGTCAGCAAACATCAGCCATATAAACTGCTTATATGCATGTAGCCAACATCTCACCCCCACTTTAGAAGGGGCCTGTTTTGGGGGGGTGAACACTCTGATAAGTGAACTAAACGAGACCTTCCAAGGGGCCGCCTGAGAAACAATAGATGGTTGCTTAGCTGCTTTCTGAGGAGGGCAGATTGAAGGCCCTGCTTCTCAGACGTTTCGTACTGCAAGTTACAGTAACACATGTTTTCCACTGTGAGTCAGAATACACATGTGTGTTATATGTATGTGGCGTGTGTGCATCTAGACATGTGACATATAAAAGTTGACTACACAGTATTTAACCTGACTACCAGTAATGTACTTCAGATTTTGTCTTCCATTTGGCTGCAGGTTCACACTTGGAAACCCCTCAGAGGGCTCTGTTTGCTGGAGTGCTCCCTGGCTCGCGGCTGCAGGTGAGTGCTCGGGAGCCCAGAAGGAAAAAGAACTCCTACAATTCCACAACAACAAGAACAAACAGTCCTGGCTGGTGTAGCTCAGTGGATTGAGCGCGGGCCTGCGAACCAAACAATCACGGTTCGATTCCCAGTCGGGGGCAAGGGGGCACATGCCTGGGTTGCAGGCCAGTTCCCAGCAGGGGACACACGAGAGGCAACCACACATTGATATTTCTCTCCCTCTCTCCTTCCCTTCCCCTCTAAAGATAAATAAATAAAATCTTTAAAAAAAAAAAGAACAAACTGATTTAAAAATGGGCAAAAGATACACATACACATTTCACAAAACAAAACAATCCAGCAATAAGTGTGGGAAAAGATGTTTAACATCACTAATCATCAGGGAAATGCAAATCAAAACCACAATGAGATACCACTCCGTACTCATTGGGATGGCTATTATCAAAGAATCCAGAAAATAACGAGTATTGGCAAGGATGTGGAGAAATTGAGTCCTTCTGCATTGCAGGACTCCTAAAAAATTGAGGAGAAATTGAGTCCTTCTGATGGGATTATGAAAGGGTGAGGCCATTCCTCAAAAAATTAAACAGAGTGGCCATGTGATCCAGCAATTCTGCGTTTAAGTATATATCCCAAAGAATTAAAAGCAGGGACTCAAACAGTTATCTTTGTACTTGTGTGTTCCCGGCAGCACTCATTATTCATGGCAGCCAAAAGGTGGAGCCAACCCAATGGATGGTTCCATGGATGGATGAACAAACTGTGGCAGATTCGTTCGAGAGAATGCTATTCAGCCTTATAGAAGAACATGTTACACACGGATGAGTCTTGAAACCCATATGTTAAGTGAAGTCAGCCAGTTACAGAGGACAACTATTGAATGTTCCACTTTTATGAGGTATGTAGAATAGCCAAACTCGTAAGGACACGAAGGGGAATGGTGGTTGCCGGGGTCGGGGGCAAGGGGGATGGAGAGTTAGTGTTTAGCGGGAACAGAGCATCGGTTTGGGAAGATGAAAAAGTTCTGGAGGTGGGTGGCGGTGGTTGCACAATAATGTGAATGCACTTCGTGCCACTGAACGGTACTTACCAGTTAAAATGGTGCAAATGTATGGCATGTATATTTTGCCACAATAAAACATAGAAAAATAGAGGCATTTTTCTTTTAAAATGGAATTTCTGCTTTTCTACAATATCAGATCTTATGGCCCCAAAGTCTACATTTCCTAAGGTGGCAGCGGGTTGGCCCCTTTCTGAGGGGAAGCCATGACTGATAACCTTTCAGCCACCAAACTTCGAAGCCAATTACTCTTAGAGAGAACCCGACTGCTTTCAAGCAAACTTCCTCCAGGTGTCTGAAAAGGAGAAATTGAGGTGTGAATTCTGTATGTAAATTATTTGAGGAGAAC
>PVKM010048437.1:0-11202 GCA_004027735.1 Carollia perspicillata
GGCGGGGGCGGGGGAAGCCAGGGCTGTGTTTTGTTTTCCTTTTCCCCTTGTGCTCACTGCGACAGGAAGCTCAGGGGGAAAGCAGTTGCTGCCTTCCTCTAGGCTGCTGCCAGTATTGTCTGAAGAAGAATAGCTTAAGAACAAGGAAAAAAAATCTTTTTGGGGGGTCATTGCTGACTAATTTTTTTACACTTTTTGTACCGTCCAAGTTTTCTACAATAAGTACACAACTTTTATAACGAGAGAAACAATCATTATTTTAAAAATAACTATCCAGTAGCTTTCACAATCCTCTTGAGCACGTGCAAACGAGCGTAGAAAGATAAAATGAGAAAAGCACATAGAATGAAAACATGTAAGAAAATAAGAAACGAAGAGGATGCCGACCCACAATCTGCCTTCAATGAATGCTTACAAATAAACACAGAGTAGAGAAGTGTGTAGGCTGCCATCTCCAAGAGATACGAGTTTAACCCCAGCACTGCCAGTTGCCAGCTACTCAGTGATGAGTGCATTCCCCTACAGGTTTGTGTTCTCACTTGTAAGAACAGGATTTGAATTTCCATCTCCCTGAGCTGTTCCAGGAGCCGTAGGAAAGCAGTGTGTAAAGGGGACTAGCACAGGGTCAATACTTACATGCTTTTCCACATCTTCAACCTAGTAATAAGCCTGTGTGTACAACATGTCAATCTGATGAATGGGGAGTTTAATGAGTGTTTGCAGGCTGAGCCCCGGACAGGTGACCGTGACAGCAGGGGCAGGGGAAGGGGGACCGCCTCAGTTCTCTGATCCACGAAAGTGAGCGAGCGCAGTGCTTACGGGAGAGAGGAATTACGCGGCTGGATTGAATCTGGATTCTATGAATGTGTCGAGTGTCAGAAAAATAAGAGATAAGCCTAAACCGTGAGGTGCTCACGCTGTGTGCCTATCGCACCAGTTAGCATACTTCGGCCTGCAAGTCACCGAAAGGCTACTAAAGTGACCGGATGGATACAAAAAGGGAGCAATAATCGCAGACGATGAGAAGCCTGGGACTGGGGGAATCCCACAGTCCGACGATGCCGACGAAGACCCCGCTTCCTCCTCCTCTCCTCTGTCACGTGACTCTCCCCAGCTCCCATACAGCAGCGAGCAGCAGGAAGGGGGCCCTGCCTTCCCAAATACCTCTTTTTATTAGAAGCTACAGAAACTTTCCCCAGAAAGTCTCCCCACCCTGGGAAATTTCCCATCCTATCGTTGGCCAGAATTTCCTCACGCGGGACTGCTTCTCCTGAAGCACAAGGAGGGCACACGCCAACCAGCGCGATGAGAAAGAACCAGAAGAGAAGCAGAGAAGTGGGGCGGGCGGCTCCGAGAGAGGCAACTGGGGGGTCCGCCGTGTCTCCGAGTGCACGGGACGTGCAGGGAGTCTGAGCGCGTGGTGCTGACGTAGTCCCAAGGATCGAGACGTGTGACGTCAACGAGGAGGGCCGAGAAACGCAGGTCCCTGGGCTGGGATCCAGGGAGGGACTCATTTCCCACCAGTCGCTGCTGGGACCACTAAAGGTGCAGATGGGGTCAACCAGAAAAAGTGGCTGGAGACGTAAGGCGGAAGATGAGAAAAAGCGTGTAGGTGCTCTGTGGAATGAGATACCTCCACCTTCTGATCTGCAGGGACACTCCCAACAGGCGAAGAGCTGGCTCCGGCCCGGGGGGACCTACAGGGAAGCTTGTTAGGGGCCCTCAGCCAGTGGAGCTCCGACTCGTAGCCCAGGGGCCCACCTTGGGGGCATTCCTGAACTACCAATAATAATCCCCGTGACGTCCTCCCGACACACCCCCACAGCAATTCCCAGGCCCTCTGGGTTCTCACTTCCCTGAAGTGGAAACTGCTCCCCCACCCTCCCCACCACAGGGTAAGTGTTGAAATCTAAATGTGTGGTCTGCTGAGGCTCCCTCCATGCAGTCAAGGAGTTCCACGCTGTAAAAAATGATGGCCGAGAACTAAAATGTTTCATTTTTCACGTCCCTTCCTCCCCGGGAGAAGACAAGTTTGGGATGAGCTGTCTTCAGCCAAACCGATAGCCCCTTGGAATCACGTCAGCCTTTCCTCCATCACTGGTGTGTGGAGCACAGAACTTCAAGGTCCAAAGCGCTTTGGGATTCTGAAGCAACTCCAGGATGGAGCTCTGGCCCTTCTCCCCAGCCTCTAAGATGAGCTTCATCAAGGACGTGATTATTTGATGGAGCCTTAATGTGCTCTCAGTCCGTTTCTTCTTTGTCTCTTCTTGGCTCAACCTCTGGCGATTCAAACAGTTGCTCTTGTCCAGTTGCCAGGAGGCAGCGCGTCTTTGCCAGCTGCTCTGAGTCCCAGTCGCTGGGTCTCCGTCTTGTTCTTCCGCTCCGTGGCATGCTGCACTTCCATGTCCTGCAAATGCCCGGCTTCCTTCATCTTGGCCGTCAGATGGCGTTGAGTCTGAAGTCTTTCCTGGTAGCTCTCCAAGGCCTGGTCGAGGGCACCATGGTGTGGATCTGGTGGTCCTGGGGCTCCCTACACACCAGGCACACGGTCCGCTGGTTGTCCTTGCAGCAGAGCCACAGCAGGTCCCAGTGGCGGCTGCACCGGCTGGGGGACATGGGGTCCCAGTGGGACACTGTCTTCTCTGTCGCCGAGGCCGGGGCCCAGCTGGGTTTCCATGCATGACTACCAAGGTCTGGACACCTGGCATAATGGGATGTGGGCTGCTCAGGAAAAAAAAAAAAAACCTTAACATTTTCTTTTAGCAGTGTGAACTTTGAGACACTGTCTGACTCATACTTTAAAGCCTCCTTCATTTGAATTCACCTTCCTTCGTGTTGTTTTTCTCAAGGCACTAGGCTCGAGTCCAAGGATGTGTCAACCAGCTGCTCCCCTGGGATTGGGGAGTCACGGGGCCTGGGCCCTCTTCTCCTGTCTCAGGGCGCGGGGGCCTGGTATTGGCTTCCCCACCCTTCCTCAAGGCTGGCCCTCAGCTGGGGCCTGCAGCTCCCTAAAGGGGGAAGTGGAGGTGTCTGGTTGTATGCCCCAGCAAGAGGCCACTCATCTTGCTACAGCCCATAGTTCCTTCTGGGGTCCGCATTCCTGCATTCCGAAAAATGGCATTGCTGTTTATTAAGGGGCTTTTGGCTACAAGTAACAACATTTAATCCAGCTGGTTTAAAAGATAAAGGGTATTTTGTTGGCTTGGAGAGCTGAAGTCCAGAGGCCCCTACGTTAAAGGACCCTGTTTCTCTCCTCTGACTCCCAAGTATTGGCTTCATCTAAAGGCTGGCTTCTTGCATGGCTGGCACCAAGTTCACGTCCAGCAGCGACAGGGTGCATGCTTCAGGTTTACAGGCAGTGGGAAGAAAAAGCTTCCGATTGGGCCAGTTTAGGTCATGTGCCTATCCCTAGGAAGTCACTGTGCAAGAACTTGGGCCCTTGCTGACAGCCTCTGCCAGGGAGCGATAATGGAACTACAAGACTGCCACCGAACTGTCTGTCGAAGGACCTGTGCCTTTCTCCCTCTTCTTTTTTTTTCTCAGAGGCCTAGTCAATCCCCAAACAATACTCTTGTCATAGTCTTCTTTTCATTCTGTAGTGCGTCCTGCCCATCCCCCCTCCACCAGCCCCCAAGCCCCAGCACCTTCTTTGCCCTCTGCCCTGCGGCTCGGTTTTCTGGAACGAAGCCCTGATGACGGAGGACGTTCATTGACTCAGTGTTTCCCCTGGGAGGCAGTGAGGGTTAGTGGATGCCACAAGTGGAATCAAGTTCAGACTGTGTCATATGGCAACAGGCGTTGAATCAAGGCTCACCCAACAGCCCGTTCCTGCCTCACTGAGAGTCAAGTGCCCTGGCCTTGGACTTCCTGCTGCCCACTGGCAGGCTATGTCGGTTCCTCCAGCCAGACCTCACACAGCCATTTGTTGGAAAACTTAAGTACCATACTCTATTCCGCCTCGCTTCTGATTTCTCTCATGTCACACACACGTCCTGGTTAACCTCCCACCACCCATCTGACCTCTGCAGACCCCTCCCACACCTGTCTGGCCAGCCCTGCCACTCCACTGACTTGTGGCCCCACGCGCCCAGTTCTCTGCAGGACAGTCCATCTGGATATTCCCACAACGCACTAGGCTCCACGTCTCCATGGAGCTGGTTTTCCTCCAGATGAGGTCTTTGGGGATCACCTTTAAGCGTGGATGGTGCCATTCCTCTCCCTAGTCCTGGCAGCTTGGGCTGTGTCCCCGTCACCATCCACGGCTATCTCTGCAAGTACAAGATGCAGGATGTACAAGTACAAGTACAAGTACGTACAAGTACTAGCTTCAGGAGGAAGCTAGTCCCCAGCCCTTTGGAGCCAGGGCTTCTGTGGGCTATCCCAGCACCCAGGCCAGCGCCCTGTCTTGGGAGCTGCCCAGCTGCTGTGTTAGCAGCAGGGTGGCAATTCTTTAATTAGACCAAGCAGGGTTTTCTCGGCCGGGGGTGGGAGGAGGTGTGTGGGTCTATTGGGGGAAACTAGGTCACCTGAAAACCAGTAGTCAAGAGGGAGCTGTCCTGGAGCCCCAGCTCCAGGGAACCCAGAGGGGTGAGGTGGGAGGGGCTGGCAGGGAGAGCCAAGTCGGAGAAAATGTGCTCTGGCCCCTTTTATTGGCCCTTGGGAGGCATTGTCCTCACTTTTCTCCAGGGGGCTGGGCAACTGCCCTTAATTCCTCCACCCCAAGCAAACTGCCTGAGCCAGGGAGGTCAGTGCAGTGAGTGCCTTCTGTCTGCCTGGGGGTCGCCACCGTGGAGCCCAGGGGGTGCGTACTGCATTGGGAGTCAGGCCCCGGGTTCGAGGTACTGCTCAGTCTCTGTATCCTTGGAGCATGTTGCCCACTCCCTTGTGCCTTGGTTTTGTCATTCGTCCAATGGGCAGGGACTGTGTCTGCCTTTGACCCTGCTGCAAACCCAGCCCTCAGCACAGTCCTGCCTAATAACTGTTTGTCAGATGAAATAACGACCTCATCAAGTGCTTCTCTTATAAGATGGCCATCCTGGAACATCAGTGGCCAGGTGGATTTTCCAGTCGTCAATCACATATGATATTTGCCAACACTCACTACCATCATTATTTAATTTTTTCTTTGTTACCTTCTTGTTAGCTTTCCATCGAAGTCGATTTTTATTTCAAAACGGACATTTTATATAAACTACCTAAAAAAAAACAGTAACCGGAAACAAATCCACGGCAAACACAACGTCGTTACGTTCTGTCCTGGATACAATCGCTTGTCCAAGGCCACTGGACTGCAAGCGCCTTGTCGAATTGCCTGTTGGACAGCTCCGGAGGCCGGAGTCTGTTCTCGGGGTGCACACCACGGCCCCCCTGTACCTCGGTCCTCTTCTGCACTGTGGGGAGGGGGGTGGTGGCTCACAGACTATCTCTGCTCCCGAGTGCAGATTGGACCTCTGGCTATTTGGAGACTTCTGCCTAAGACAGGGCTTGCGAACTCAAATGACCGCAGGAGCTAGCGAGTGGTGTTATTTAGTGAAGGAGGCCAAGTGGGCGTCATGGCGGGCAGTGGGGTCTACAGTGAGTTAGAGGGTGTGTGCCCCGTATGGAGGGGACAGGCCCACTCCGCTCCTGCTCCTTGTGGCCTTATGAGCCCAGCGTGGCCAAGTACTGAGATGTTCTGGGAAAAGCTGACCATTCAATGTTGATGATAAGATCTCCTCCAAGTTTTAGATGCAAGCAATGAATTATAATTTTGTAAAATATGATGTGGGCCATGTTGTGGTGCATGATGGGACCATGCAGGGGGCTTTCTGCCTGGGTCTGGCCCATAGCCACAAGCTGCTCACCACTGCCCCCCGAGGCTTCTGTTCCCTTTGGACGGGGCAGCTCCATCCTGTTCAGCCCCTCTCCAGGCCCTTGGACATGGCAAGCTCCTTCTCAGCCCAGGTCTCTGCCTCCTCCCTGGTGAATTCCTTTCTACTCCTCCTTTAGGACTGTCCGTTGTCCTTTACCCTGGAGGACCTTTCCTGATAACCCCAGGCAGATTGGTCTTTGCATTTTTCTAGCTGTGTGACGTTGGATAAGTTACATAATCTCTCTGTGCCTCACTTTCCTTATCCATGAAATGGGGGTGATAATAGTTCCTGCCTCATTGGCTTGTCAGGAGGACTAAATGAATTTATAGGCAGGTAGACAGACAGACAGACTGGGATTTCCTAGCGGGCGGAGCTGGTCCATGACCCTTCTGAGTCAGGGCTTGTCACAGAGCAGGTCTTCGTCGAATATTCGATTACCTGAGAAAGAGCAGAAAGTGAACAGTGGCTCCCTAGCTCCCAGTGAGGTCTGACCATCGGAATGATACGGTGTGGTTATGGAGTCAACTCTTCTGAGCTCCTTTTAAAAAGGCAACCAAAATATCCATCTAAGTGGCTGAAATAAAAGCCAGTGACAACACCAAGTGCTGGCACAGAAACCACATCACTCATATGTGGCCGGTGGGAAGGAGAAATGGTGCAGCCACTCTGGAAAACAGCCTGACAGTTTCTTACAAACCTAGACATCTAATTACCCTACCAGCTAACACTTGTACTCCTGGGCATTTTACTCCAGAGAAGTGGAAACTTATGTTCACACAAAAAACCTGTGCATGAAGGTAATAACCCCCAACTAGAAACCACCCCGATGTTCTTCAGTGCATGAGTGGGAAAACGACGCGGGGCAGGTCCATACGATGCAATGCTGTTCAGCTATGAAAGAGCCGTAGACTACCGCTACAGGCAATGATTGCATGGAGCTTAAGGGAATCGTGCTGATTGAAAACAGCCAATCCCTGAAGGTTACCTACTGCTTGGTCATATTTACATAACATTTTTGAAATGACAGAATTCTAGAGATGGGCAACGGATTCATGATTGCCACGGGCAAGGACAGGAGTGTGTCTCGGGGGTGAGGGGTGGGGGATCCTTGTGCGATGGAATGGCTTGTATCTGGACTGTTGGTGGGATTCCATAGGTGGTGAAACCTACCTGTGGAATGAAATTGCGTAGAACTAAACGCACACATGCACAGCTCGAGCAGCTGTCACACTGGGGGGATCTGAATATGACTGATAGTTTGTGTCAGTGTCAGGTTCCTGGTTGTTCTATTATACTGTCATCTTGCAACGTGCTACCTCTGGGCTAAATGGGATAACGGGTACACGGCATCTCTCTCTGTTACTTGTTATAACTGCATGTGAATCTACAATGATCTCAGAAATAAGAGTATAACTCATTAATTTAAAAAGCATTGTAAGGCATTCAAAAGAAAACAAAACGAAAGGCAATGAAAGCCGGTTAGCTGTTTCCTGCTGAGCCACGCCATTGGCTCATGTTTACCCTAGAGGTCAGGTCCTCAGATCCCCTGGACCTTTGCCTTGAGAGCATCGCCTAGCCAGCCCCTTCCCCACGCTGCCTGTCTACCCTCCGGTCTTGGAACTGGGACGGACCTGAAGAACATTCTGGCACAGCCGGAGCACCCAAGGGTCCAGGCTAAGGCTGAGCAGGCAGCACCCCTCACCCCACCCGCCCCGCAGCCTCCTGCTGGCAATGAAACAGGAAAACCAGGAGATAACAATCACTTCCTAAAGCACAGGGCCATCCTGATCCCCTTTGTGACAACGGAAATTTCCACATCATGCGAATGGAGACCTCTGCCGCTCTCCCTCTGTCACCCACCAGCCCGCCAGCCTTGCCTGTGGGGTCCCAGGGGACTGCGTTCACAGGGAAGGTCCCTGTTCTTCCTCCTCCAAGCTGCTTTCTCCCTGCTGCTCCACTAGGTGCACAACATTTGTGGTCAGCTCTTTTCATTCCTTGGACATTTTATAAATTCTGGGAGGCGTATACAACATTTTATAGGTGGGAAAACAGGCTTAGAGGGGTTCGAGTTGTCTTAAGACCCCTTCCCTCTTTGTTTGAGAGCCCATGGGGTCTGAAGACAGGGACCCATGGGCTTGGGACTCCGAAAATTTGTTGTCCAGGAATCAATGAGAGCAAGAGATGTGCCTTAAAAAATTGTTTTTAAAGATCAGTCAAAGAGGAACACTTCGGCTAAGATCTTCTAGGTCTCAGTAATTCAGCAATTATCAAACTCTTTGGTCTTAGACCACCTTTATACTCCTAAAATTAAGAATCCCAGAGAGCTTTTGTTTCTTTGGATTACATCTGTTATCGTTTAGCATATTACACATTAGTACTGAGAAATTAAAAATACAGTACTAATTCCTTTAAAATTAACGATAAACCCCTTGCCCTGGCCGGCGTGGCTCAGTGGATCGAGTGCAGGTCTGTGAACCGAAAGATCGATGGTTTGATTGTGGGTCAGGGCACAGGCCTGGGTTGCAGGCCAGGCCCCCAGTAGGGGGCGTGCGAAAGGCAACTGATGGCTGTGTCTCTCGCATGTCGATGTTTCCTTCTCTTTCTCCCTCTCTTCCCCTCTCTCTAAAAATAAATAAATAAAATCTAAAGAAATAACCCCAGGAAACCCCTTATATGTTATAACAATATGACAGTAAATCCTTTTAGGTCACAACAATACATCCTTACATGTTATAACAATGTAATAACTTTGTATGGTACAACAATATAACCACATTAAATAGTATGATAGAGATGTTAGCTTGCACTACATTGGTGATCATATAGCAGTCTGTAAGTGTATCAAATTGACATCTTAAGTTTATACAATTCACAGGTCAATTATATCTCAATAAAGAGAAAAAACAAAGTAGAAAAAGAAAGTGTTTTGAACGTGGGCGAGGTGGTAGAGTCAGATCCGAGCTCCGATCCTGACGAGCACGTGCCCTTGTGTCTCTCTCCCCGCCACAGGCCCCATCATGAGGCCCCAGCCCCGCCGGAGCCCTCGCGCTCCCCAGGCCCCGGGAGCACCGTGCTAGCCCCCATCCGGGGCGTGGGGAGGCGCGGCGGCCATGGCCAGCCACGTGGACCTGCTGACGGAGCTGCAGCTGCTGGAGAAGGTGCCCACGCTGGAGCGGCTGCGGGCCGCGCAGAAGCGCCGGGCGCAGCAGCTGAAGAAGTGGGCGCAGTATGAGCAGGACCTGCAGCACCGCAAGCGCAAGCACGAGCGGAAGCGCAGCACTGGTGGCCGGAGGAAGAAGGTGACCTTCGAGGCTAGCGTGGCCCTGCTGGAGGCCTCCCTGCGGAACGACGCCGAGGAAGGTAGGTCGCTCCGATTCTGTGCCGTAGATGTGTGGGCTGGGGATGGGGGTTCTGGCCAACTCCTGGGTTGGTCCGCCTCACACGTCTTGGGAAGGCTCCACATTTCTCTTGCACTTTGTGGGGGGCGGGGCGGCAAGGAGGAACAAGAACCCCAGTGTCTGGCTAATGAACACTATCAGAATTTTCCTTCCCTGCCACAAATATTTACTGACAACTTACTTTTGGCACGTTATTATTCTGGATATCTGGTGACCAGGTTGGACCAGCCTCTCTCCTCCGAGAGCTCAGGGCTCATAGGATCTTGCATTCCTTAGGCCCTTCCTCTGTGCCAGACCACCAGCCGGGGTCTGCATGCCGTCCCCGTCCTTTAGCCTTCGCTGCAGGGGGAGATGGTGTCGGGGGTGGTTGGCTGCACAGGCTCTGAGGTTAGACGAACTGCGTCTGAAACTGGCTTTGTCGAGTACTCCCTGTGTGACCCTGGCGGTAGCCAAGTCACTTTGCTTCCTGTACCTCAATTTCCTCCTCCGTAAAATGGAGATAATAACTGTATCCACCTAAAGGGCTTGCTGTGAGCATTGATTTAGGTCATGCCTGTGAAGCTTTTGAATATTGCATTATATACATATGTAATTATATTTGTATAATGAAATAAAATAGAGTGTTAATATAATATATAATAATAAATAAGACATTCATATAGCCATTGTGTAATAGAAAGTCATATGTAATATAAACATATTATAAACATGTAAATTACTATAATGCATTTATATGCATTATACATGTGTATAAAATAATCATAGTTATGTTTATAAAGTCTGGAAACAAGAATATACACAATGCTGTCTAGGACATTTTCACTTTACAAAGTGGATAAACAAATACATATAAACACACACAATCTCATATTATCTGTTTTTACACTTAATGGATACCCTGTACTGGTTATATTGTATTTAATTATATTATTATTATGGGTCACATGATCCAGATATCACAATCCCCAAGAGGCAGGTATGAAACACCCATTTTACAGATGGGGAAATCGAGACCCAGAGAGGTTCAGAACCTTGACCAAGATGGCAGAGCAGGATCAGATCCCCCAGGATTCAAGCTCTTGTCACTGGCTGCGTGGCCTTGTAGGTTTGCTTGTGATTTGGCCAAAGCCGCCTGCTGTGAGCATGCCCTGAGGGGTCCCACCTGGTCAAGGTGCAGCTGAGATTTCTGCTGGTGTCCTGTGCTCATCCTCGGCAGCCTCTGACCCCTCTCTGCATACAAATCCTTTCTGGCTGTCCCCGGAGGGGCCCAGGCGTTTCCTGGGTCCTTCTGGGCTCCCGCCTCTGCACACCCCGCAGATGCTGGGTGCTACTAAAGCAGTCAGCGGAAGAACTGAGGCATGGTGGCACTTACTGCACGCGACTCCAGTACGATAGTGACTCCAGGGTGTTGGGTTCTATGCCCACTGCTCCTCGGGTTCTAGAACCCTCCGAGAAGCACAATTCCATTTCTGGCTACAGAACGCTCTGGGGAATGAACAGAGAGGCATTGCTGGGAGCACTCAAGAGGAGAGTCTGGGGCGAGTCGCCCCCTCGGGAGAGGCACAAAATCCCAGGCTCAGGGGACACGACCCCTCGAGGCTTCTTCCCACGCGTCATTTGCCAGGTGACGTGGCAGGCCCAGCCCACTCAGTGGGAGGCACGTCATGATGTCTAATTTTTGTCGTGGGCGATGCAGTTCATCAGCTCCCCTTTCCTCTTGTCCTCCCTGCCTCCCTGACAAAGTCCCATTTCCCCCTCCCCGAAGGGGCTGTGCAGAGGCTCTGGAGCTGGCTGTGCGGCTTCAGGGGGTGCTCTGGTCAGAAGGAGCACCCAGGACTGGCCCCTCAGGCCTGTGTGTGGGCTGGAGCACTGCCTTCAGCTCTCTGGCTAAAGTTTCTTAATCTGAAAAGTGGGGGGTTTGAACCTTCCCTTCAAGGGCATGTGTCAAGAAT
>PVKM010048438.1:0-11205 GCA_004027735.1 Carollia perspicillata
CTGAAAACTGAGCCTCCTGAGGACCTCAGGGTTTATTCAGGTTACTTTAATCTTCTACTTTAGTTCACAAAGCTCTTCAGGGCCTTTCTTTCCATTGCTTCTCCCCATTCTTTCCACCCTTCCATTTGAGGCCCAGGACAACAAAATGAGGATCGATTGGTCGGTTCAGAGCTAGAAGGACCCCTCTAGATTCCCAACCCCACCTCATCCCACCTCATTTCCTGCCCAGTTAGACCTCACACAGTGATCCTGTGGGATTGACAGGTGATGGTGGTCAGAGACTAATGGAGGTCTCTCATCCCATGGAGGCTTTTAGAACAAGGGAGGATGTGGGGCAGGGGCGGGGAGGAGGGGGGAGAGGGAGAGAGATTTGCTGTTCCACTTATTTATGAATTCTTTGGTTAATTTCTGTATGTGCCCTGACTGGGTATCAAATCCATAACCTTGGCATATCGGGGAGGAGACTCGAGCTTGGAGAAGTCAAGAGATCCTGCAATCTCTTAGGGAGTAAATTGCTCAAGGATATGCAGCCTTCCCTCCCTTCCCTTTCCCCCAGATTTCCTTTTCCAGCTCTCTCCAGTACATGGCTCTTCCTCTCCCCTCCCTTCCCCTTAAAGGGTCTGTATCCTTTGCAGAACCATAGTGTGTACGTGGGGGCCGGTTGGCTACTTCTCCTGAGGGTATTGCATTTTAAGCCTTTAACTGGCTGTAGAATGAAAAAAAAAAAAAATTAAGAAGAATTTCCATCTCCAGTGTATATAGTTGGAAAGGTCAGGATATATTGAGGGGTAATAGGTCTTTCCTGGGGTTCTAAAAGCATAACACATTGGTAAAATGCTTAATTTAATTGGATAAAGTAGACTTTTTCAGTAGTCTATTCTGAGGAATCCTCGGTTCATTTGCCACTACTAACCAAAGTGATGCTTCAGAGCTGTGGCAGGCTGTATGCTGAGTACTGACTCTGGTGGGCTGTGGTTTACATCCTAGCAGTAACCTACGATAATGTGATGATCAGAGAATAAGACTTCCTAAGGATTTCTTTTCTCTGCAAAATGACACAGAAGCATTAAGGAAAAACTTGTTAATAGCTTTCTGGGGCTTGGTCTTTCCAAGGCTGGTTCATTCAAGTCTCACCTTAAATGTCACCTCCTCGGAGATGCCTTTCCTGGCGACCCAGTCGATAGTAGCAATTCCCCAGCCGCATTCACTCGCTACATAGCATGACAGTGTATCGCTTTTTCATAATATTTACCATTACCTTAACCTTTTTTTTTGTTTACTTATTAACTGTGTTTCCTGTGAGAACAAAAACTCCATAGGTTAGCAATATGGCCTATCTTGTGCTGTCTTTAATGTTTGGCATATACCAGGTGCTGGATAATTACTTGTTCGGTGAACCCGTGAAGAAATGAGAGATAGCAGAGGGAGCAAGGGGAAGAATGTGTCAGGCCTTAGGAGGGGAATCGTGCCCCTCTCTGCTCTTCAGGGGGGCAGGGGAACTGCAAGCACTCAGACACTCATCAGATCTTGCAGAATATTCTGGGGCCAAATGGGGATCACTTCGTAAGTTATATAAATGTCTAATCACTGTGTTGTATGCCTGACTAATATAATATTGTATGTCAACTATAATTTTAAAATTTTAAATAAAAAAAATTTTTAATCATAAGTTAAAACTGACAAACAAAATAGAAACAGAGGCATGAACACATGGAACAGACTGACAGCAGGCTGAGGGGAGAGGTAAGGGGAGCATTGATGAAAGAAGGCGAAGGGATTAGCCAAAGAACATACATGCATAACTCAGGGACACAGGCAACAGTGCAGGGATGGCTTGAGGGAAGGGGGCATGAGGGCTGGGTGGGGGAGGGCAAAGAGGGATAAAATGGGGACATCTGTAATCACGTATACAATAAAAATAAAGAAAAGATAAATTTAAAAAGTCATGATGAAGAGGGAAAAATGAAAGAAAGAAGTTATTTCACAAAGCCACAAGCAGCTGAAGGCCTTGCAAGTAGGCTGCCCTATATACCTAAAAGATAAGGGCAGTGTCTTTAACTGAACTTTCAACTTTGTCTTTAACTGGAAATAATACTCCCATTATTTTATTTCTAACTGAGTGTGCCAGAAGTGTAGAATACCCTGGAAGAATTCTTGCCAAAGCAATTAGAGTAGATGGAGAAAAGATAAATGTGAAGTTGATCACTCTGAACTTCAAAAGGTACATACTGTACTTGGGAACACAGCCAAAGCACCAGGGGTGGGTGTGGCCTGCAAGCCCTCAGGTGTGAGCCCTGGCTCAAAGAGAAGACATGTGCGGGCCCAGGAATAATGTGATGTTGTCGAAAATGAAGTTAATGGGATCGTTAATGATGCAGGTGTACCTAGATTTCAAGGAGGACTTGGGCCCTTTAGGAGGGTCAACCAGATCCATTTTTGGCAGTATTTCCAACAGAAATGGGTGTGGCCTTGTAGCACTCTATTGAGAAGGGCATGAACCTGGGTGAGCCTGTGTGGACCAACTGGACAAAAGTAGGTCAGCGGGGCTTCCTTCCCTCCAAGTGAAATACGTGGAAGTGCCCAGTGAGGTGGGGACAAGAATAGGCTGCCCACTGGGGTCTGCTCTGATAAGGCAAGAGAATGCCGAGAAGGATGAGAGGGACTTGCACAGGCACGCGCTCTGAACTCTTCAAAATGGCTTCAGGCCTTTGTCTCGTTTTACTCCTGTGAGTCGGGAGAGCAGTTGCTGTTTTCATAGCCATTTACAAACACATGAAGACTGAGCCCAGGAGGATCATAGCTTGTCTAGAGTCAACTTGCTTAAAACAGTAGGAGAACCAGTGCTCTCTCTCCACCAGTTTGCTGAAAATGTGGAACCGCTGGTTCAGAATCACCTGGGGGGTATGGCTAAAATGACTCACCCTAGAAATCCTTAATCAGGGGATCTCCAGGGTCATGGTCCTGAAATCTGCACTTTTGTTATAAATTCCAGGTGATTCTTATGCATACTAACTATGTAGCCTGGCATACCACCCTTAACTCTAAAACTATTTATGATCCACTAAGTCATTAGCTCAACTCTGAGCTTATCTGTTCCTGTATTCTTTTTCTCAATTAGTCCCTCTTGGAACTGGAAACACAGGGAGTCCCTTAGAAGAGAGGGCTGTGTGGTTGTTAAGAGAAGAGTGAACAAATGTTGATATGGACTATTTTGAAGCTCTTGTGAGGAACACTTGTTAAAAAATCATAATTAATTTGCTGATTGTAAAACACAGCAAAGCTTGGGAATCTACTCCTCAGTGGTTAAATTAACATGAAACCCAACTAGCCAATCAAGCATTCTGGGACTTAAAACAAACAAACAAACAAAAAAACTGACAAAGACCTTTAGCATCATTACAACTGGCAAAATCAAAGGCCTATTAGCAGACTGGAGGGTTGTTGTAACAAGATATGCTACAACAAGTTCTGGAGCAAAATAAAGCAAGTGTTTTCAAACAGCTGTTGAAAGTTTGCAGCTGGGGGATAATCTACCATAACATCCAAGTCAATTTAAGGAAATACCCAGGGCCAAGAGAGAATGAATTCTTGAGGAGAGGGGAGAGGGATTTATAGTCTATTTTTAACGTAAAATATTGTGAGTTTGTAGAAGTCATTAAGAATAGTGTCCTTACTTCTATAGCAATCCTTTACATTTGTAGAGCTCTTTCTGGCTTAAAATCCTCTACATCATCACTCTCATGTGATCCTAGAGCACCTTAAAATTACAATGCCCTTTTACCACGCTTTACAACTCATATTCTCTATCACTGCCCTGCCATATTTATCATTCCCATTTTTGCAAGTGAGAAAATTAAGACTCACAATGTTATGGGATCTACTGGAGATCCTCCAACTAATTTGTAAAGAAGCTAGAACTCAACTTCAGGGCTTTCCAACTTCCACATTTGCCTCCCTATTATTGATTTTTGCAAATAAATAAAATGTAGCTTGGGCAATCATGGCATTTGAGGGCTGTAAGTCAACCTCCCATTTGGCAGCTGAGAAAACTGAGGCACTTACAGTGAAGTGGAGGCTTTGGTCCAGGTCACATGGTTATGAACAGAGTTCTGAAACTGGAATTCCATTTCCTGATCATCCAGTTCAGAGTTTGCTCTACTTTGCCTTGCTTCCTCTCGTAGTTTGCGGGCAGCCAGAGAAAAACCACACATGTTAATTTGGAATCTTGGAATAGATGCCTTGGAGTAAAAGCCAGCTCCCTTAAGTGTGGAAGCCTAACAGATTCAACATTCACTAAGTTGATTTCAAAGGGTATCTTTGGCCTTTTGCATTCAGGGGCTTTAAAAGCTTGGAGCTTTTGGCTTCTCACACCTTGATATTATAGTCAATATACTTGCCACAGTAAGCAATGGAGAAATATTTGCTTTGAGTAATGCCCAGATTTCTCTTGTTGGTGTAGTTGGCTGTAAGCTCCAGATGATGGCAGGACTGAAAGAGCAGCTTTATGTTGGAATTTGGTAAAGGGGAGAGAATGATGGAAAGGAAAATGAGTTCTAACATTACCAGTTACTAGTCCTGGCTGGTGTGGCTCAGTGGTTGAGTGCTGGCCTGTGAATCAAAGGGCCACCAGTTCAATTCCCAGTCAGGGCCCATGCCTAGGTTTTGGGCCAGGTCCCCAGTGGGGGCATGTGGGGCACGTGTGAGAGGCAACCACACATTAATGTTTCCTTCCCTCACTTCCTCCCTGCCCCTCTCTAAAAAATAAATAAAATCTTAAAAAATAATAAAATAAAATTACCAGTTACTAGAGGCTGCATGGGGGCTAGCCACAGGACAAAAGGCAAAAATGAGTGTGCTTTATGGGGATGTATACCCGTGTTCATAGCATTGTTCACAATGGCCAAAAGATGGAAACAACCCAAGGGCCCATCAACAGAAGAATGAACAAGCAAAATGTGGGATATGTATGGATATTGTACATACATACAAGACAGTCTTCAAAAGGAAGAAAATTTTGACACAAGTTACCACATGGATAAACCCTGAAGACATTCTGCTAAATGAAATAAGCCAGTCACAAAGGGACAAATATTGTATGATTCCTGTTATGTGAAGCTCTTAGAGTAGTGAGATTTATACAAACAGAAAGTAGAATGGTGGTTGCTAGGGGCTGGGGGAGGGAAGAATAGGAAGTTAGTGTTCAACACGTGTAGAGTTTTAAAAAATGTGTGCCTTGTTTTTTGGTTTCTTCCCTCATTTCCTGTGGGCAGCAGGGTTATATGTGCCTGGGACAGCCCAGGGACTCTAGTTCAAGCATCAGATGTCTTCATCCTTTCTCAAAATTTTCACTGAAAACAGCACTGGAGGAAACAATGAGACAAATCCAGAAGGTGGGCCTTCCTGTGAGACAGATGACCTGGCCTCTTCAAAAGTCAGTGCCCCTAAGAAAAGAAAAGACGGGGAGGGTACTCTAGATTTAAAGAGACATAGCCAAACACAATGCACATGTAAACTATGATTGGGTCCTAGTTGGATAAAACAATTCTAAAAGACATTTTAGGAACAACAGAAAAACTGTAGCTATCAGCTCAGTGTTGGATGGTATTTAAAAATCACTGTCAGTTGTTTTAGATGTGGTCATGATATTGTGGCTATGTGGAAGAATCTCCTTATTTGGAGGAGCTACACGCTAAAGTATTTAGGGGTAAATTGTCATAATGCTTGCAGGTCACTTTCAAATAATTGAGGAGAAACACACATACACACACAAATAGCCAAATAACCTCAAAAAATGCAAATAACAGCAAAAATGTCAGAAAAAACAATTATTGAATCTAAATGGTATGTGTAAAGGTGTTCATTGTATTACTTTTTCAAACTTTTTCTACACTTTATAGTGTTTATTATAAAATGTTTAAAAATTGAGAATTTTTGTATTAACAAATATTAAATTGCTAACTGATGGCTTCTCAAGTCAAAACCACCATAACCTGCCTTGGCCGGGTAGCTCATTTGATTGGAGTGTCGTGCCCATATGCCAAGGTTGCAGGTTCGATCCTCAGTCAGCACACATACAACCAACAAATCAATGTCTCTCTCTCCTCACTCCCTCTCAAAAACAAACACACCTTCATCATGAGTTACTGAGAGTTCAGTGTGTACCAGGCACTTTGTTAAACCTTTACACATACTATTTCATTTAATTCTCAAATACTCTTTAAAGAGGGTACTTTCATTTGTCTCATTTTTACAGAGTTGCAGACTGAGGTGAAGAGATTACATAACATCTCTAAGATTCCCAGCCAGTGAGGCAGAGTCAGGATTCAAGCACAGTCTGGCTGCAGCCTGAGTTACCTCTTCAGAACTCCTGGAAGCACTAGAGACAATTTTAGGCATTGAGGCAAGCCCATGGTGGAGCTGTGTTAGGACCAGAAAGTCCTTCAAAGCCCCTCAAACCGTGGTCCTAAAGAGTTATTTCAGTCAGAGCCCCAAAGTAATAGCCTCTGTCACCTGGATTCTAGTGGTGAATCTGGATATTTTGTCCCCTCCCAGGGAAATGTCGAGTGTTTCCAGCGGTTATATCATCAGTAGCCCAAGGCAGGATGGGAGCAAGTATAAATAATTGTTTCTAGTTGCTGCTCCAGAAGCTTGCCTGAGGCTCTTGGCTCTGTGACCCACCTGGCTTTAGACAACACCACAATAACTACAACAGTTAACATTTATATAACACTAGCTGTGTGCCAGGCACTCTTCTAAATGCTTTAAATACACTGACAAACCCCCACAACACTCCTATGAAGTAGGTATGTTATTATCCCTACTTTAGGGATGGATAAACCAAGGCACAGACTGTAAGTGCCCAAGGCCTCACAGAGAGCAAGTGAAGGAACCTGATTCCAGCCAGGGTATGCTGGTAGCTCCTGTTAATCCAGATGAAACACTAGTGGCTCTTGGCAGTCCTGGGAAGAATTTCAACTCAGTGTTTACTCCCCTAACCATGTGAGTTTAATAAAGTCACCTCCTACCCCACCCCAGTGGCACTGAAGGAGGCCTCTGCCCTCGGTGCCTCTGCCAGATACGTAAACCTGTGTTCTGATTCCCGCCTCATTCTGAACTTGGCCTTGTGGGTCTTTGTGGGAGGCGCAACAACTCCCAGGTGGTTATCCAAGCTAATCGCCCCACCTTACTACCTGACTAGGATGTGGTGGTCCAGGCCCAACAAACCACAGAAAACTTGCAAGTTTCTCTTCAACAGAGAGGAGAAGCCTTGCAGTCAGTACTACCTGATAGAGCCAACAACAAAGCCAGCAGCTGGACCTGTCTATGAGTGCGGCAGAGCTAGGCTTCCCCCAGATTCTCCACCCATATTCTCTCACCTGTCCAACCTTGTAGTAAAGTATGGTGCTTTGTTACTTCTCCCAACAGGGACATCATAGGATCCCTTGGGTTCCACAACATCCCACCCAAAGCAGTGACTCTCTAGTAAGAGAATTTCATGCATGATAATAGATTGAGGCTCATACCCCACCTACTATAAGAAAGATAAAAAAATCTGTTCCTCTTCACTGGCCTTCTAGCGCCACAAATCAGCCAAGGTTTAGTGTCCAGTGGTCTCAACTCCTGGTTTTTGTCTTGGTATGGGGGTGACAGCAGTTAACTAATGGCTTCTCTACAATTCAGGGGTCAAACCAAAGAAGGAATTAAGCTGGCAGTTCCCCAGAGGATGGGTGGGATGGTGGAGAGAACCTGGAGCTTCCTGGATGAGGGAGAGCATTGGAGTCTACAAATCATGGAGGACATTGAAGAGGAGGCATCCCTGAATGGTGGAGACCTGGGCCTCTTCCATGCAGGACTCTGGGGTTTGTAGGGCTCTGGAGCAGCAGTTGTGCCTGGCAGGCAGGCCTCCAAAATGTCTCTGTAGGAGGGGCTTAGTGGCAGCAGTCTGGGAGAGGAGAAGATGCTGTAAGCTGTTTAAGTGTATAGATACATGGAAATGAGAAAATACTGACCTATAGCGAAGAATGGGAGACACTAACCCACATTGTGGGGGGAAGGTCTAAAGTTTCCTTGTAACTCCTCTACCTGCCCCCACTCTAAATGCAGCACATAACCAATGCCTCAGGGGCAATCTCTAATTATATGACCTTGAAAACATGGACAAGGGCCTTACGGCAAAGTAGACACTGTGATTAGAAACTCTTAGTCTAATAGCTGCATCTTGTTACAAAAGAAGCAATATTAATAACAGTGGCTATGTTATTGACTATCTCAGACCAGTCCCCTTTTTCTGTTACAAGTAGGCTCCTGGATTCTAGTACCGCCCAGTGGAGGGCAAGATGGCATTTCAGTAAGAATTAATATAGAGGATCCTGCCAGCCAGGCCAAGGTAAGGCGCAGAGCTTGATTTCAGTTGATTTGAAAAAATAAAGCAATGTGTGTTTCCTTGCTTCTTGAAGAAGTGGAGCAAATTTATACCTGTTATTTAGGCATCTGTGGGATATGATGCCTAAACAACAGGTATAAATTTTGGGGGGAGGGAGGGAGTGGTTAGAGTCATCCTCGAATCACCAAGCAGCTGGAAAAGCTGCTGGGCTCTGCCCTCCTCCATTTGCCTTTAGTTGGCAAAAGACAAATTAGCCAAGCGCCTCCTGAACCAGAGTTTGCAATGCAGAGTCTGCGAGAACGTTTGCTTGGGGAGCCACACGGTTCTTTATCTCAGCAGGTGTAATTCCATCACATGATCATTTTGGACCTGCTTTCCCCTGCTCCAGCCCAAGCTTGCCAATTCAGACAAGCATCACTGAAAAATAAATAGTCCTTCTCTGTGTCAGCTGAGAAGGCACAGGGGGTCCCTTTACATAAAATATAATGAGCATTTCCTGACTTCTGGGGTTGAGAGAGCATGTCTACCTGCCCTGGAACCTACAAGCTGAGCTTCCGCTTTGCAGGCCTCCAGGGGGGAAGCCAGGCCCCCTCTGTCCTGTCCTTAGCTTATAAGTCGCCAGCAGATCAAAGAGAGAGGACTTCAAGGAGGCAGAAGGCCAAACCCAGGACCTCCGTAGGGACAGTCACCAGAGCCCTGCTGCCCTGGTACAACCTTGCTATCTCTGGCTCCAAAGGTTATTTCTGTTGCAGCTTAAGGTTACTTTGGGCAGGAAACTCTCACTGTGTGGCAACTGCTAACAAGAAAACTAATAGAAGGGGCCTCCTCAGTTCAAATACCGAAGGTTCAGCCACTCAGCCCAGGAGTGAAGGCAGAGCCCTATCAATGGTGGCCGACTGCCCACTCATACCTAGAAGACTGGTGGGGTCCTGTAAAGCCAGGTTTCAGGTGTTCCTCTGGATGTTTGCTGAGGACTGAGCTGTCTTGGGAGACTCCAGGATTTTGAGGGGCCCTGACAGGGATACTATGGTTGAGTCCCAGGGACTCCTCCGGAGTATGGTCAGATGCTTGTGGTGACTCCCTGCTCCAAGTTCTCGTAGAGGTGTTTTTACTTTAATAAGCTCTTAGATGAACATTATCATAGCAAAAAAGTTTTAAAACTCTGAACACCCTTACTAACCAATTGTTCTCCCTTGTCTGCTCTCCCTCCCTTTCCTTGTCCACATTCGCACACACTTTGTGCAGAATTGTTTTCTCAACACAGCTAACTGTTACCACGTTCTTATGAAGAGAGCTGCCACTGCTCAGCCTTTCGTTTTATAGCTCGGTGGTTCTCAATGCTGGGTGTGCATCATTTGGAAGGCCTGTTTAAAGTTCAGATTTCTGGCCTGTTTCCAAAGCGAGACTTGATTCTATAGGTCTGGGGGTGGGGCAAAGGATTTTGCATGCCTCCCCCAATTCAAGACCATGACACTTAATGATATGTTTCTTATGAACATATCACAGGGTAACATAAACAAGGTGATAGTAAAGGAAATCGCTTCAGTGCTTGTTAAGCTACACAACAGCCACTTCGGTCCGTTAGCTATCTCTGATGGATGTTGGATTCTCCCCATTTTCCCCTCATGATCTGCTCTCCAGCCTTCTGCACCTGCTCTTTGCCCCAAGAGGCTGAGCCACATGGACTGCTTCGGTGGCTTCCTTTAGCCCTTCAGCCTGTGGAAGGGTTGGCCAATGAGGTTGGCAGGTACTAGTCCACCCTTACTCGTGGGCTCAGTTATTTGCATTCAACCACAGTCTGAAAGTATTAAATGGAAAATTCCAAAAATAAACAAGTCATAAGTTCTGAATTGTACACCGTTCCGAGTAGCATGATGAAATCTCACACCACTCCCCTTCGTTCTGCCCAGGACATGAATCATCCCTTTGTCCAGTGTATCCACGTCCTATACTCTACCCACCAGTTAGTCTCTTGCCCATCTTTGCTGTCAGACTGACTGTTAGGGTACCACAGTGCTTGTGTTCAAGTAACGGTTACTCTACCTAATAATGGCCCCAAAATCATTCACATAATTTTATTCCAGTATATTGTTGTAATGGTTCTATTTTATTATTATTGTTAACCTCTTACCATGTCTAACATCAATTTAACTTTAACATAGGTATGTATATCTAGAAAATAACATAGAATATGTAGGATTTGGTATTACCCATGGTTTTAGGCATCCACTGGGGGCCTTGGACTATACCCCCCATGGATAATGGAGGACTACTGTATTTATTCTTCTGCCTCCTTTTGCCAGGTGGTCTTCTCCATCAGCTTTCTTTCTGGGGCCCTTCCACTGGTCCCAGGCCCTTGTCCTTCTAGGCCTCCAGTGGTACTGGCTCCTGCCCTCGTCAGCTCAAGAGCAGAGCCCCATCCCTTTCTGTTTGTCTAAGTCCAGCCCATGCTTTGTGAGTGGTGCCCTTATTACACTCTTCTTGAATGACTCAATATAAAGCTATTTTTTTCCAGGACCTTGACTGATGTAACCTTTAGAACATTCTGCTTTTATTACTATTTGTTAATAGGGGAAATTTTTAAAATTAATTTTGCCCTTTCTAAAGCTTCTGCAAGTGGGATTTTATTTTCCCCTAGTAAAGTTAGTAAAAAAAAATTCCCTTAGTCAAGCTAAATTAGCTTTTTAGAAATTTTAAACATACAAAATAATTTTCAGTTTGTCGTTAAATGCAAGATCCTTACTATACTTGCTTTAAAGAGAAAGTTTTAAATAAATGTAAAGACCTTGAAAATTCTGCATTTTGAGCAAGCACTAGCAGGT
>PVKM010048439.1:0-11206 GCA_004027735.1 Carollia perspicillata
TGGCCCCCATCTCTGTCCCCACCCAGGGCCAGCACAGTGCGGAATGTGGTTGTGACAGAGAAGCACGGTCTGTTACCACCACACCATCTCGGCACGTCCAGGCAGGCCTGGGCAGGTCGCCAGGGGGTTTGTTGACATGGAGGATGGCCCATAGGTTTCCCAGAAGAAACTGTGATGAAGCCTTGGAACTGACACTTGGCCCAGATGGGACCTGAGCAGATTGGAAGGCCTTTTACCCTTTGGTATTTGGGGTTCAGGAAGCTGGTTGGCCACAGGCTCAATTTATCTTGAGGGAAGATCCCAAGGTCTACTTGTCCAATTTATCTGAGGTATAGGTGAGGCACAGAAAGAACAAGTCATAGAAAAGATATGAAAGAGCCTGAGATAAAGAGCACCCTGTGGGAAGAGAGGCCCAGCCAGTTCAGGAAGAGGGTCCTCAAAGCGGGCCTAAGAGGAGAGAGAGCCATTGGAAAGGGCTGTTTAGTTGTAGAGAAAAAGTGCCTAAATCTCATGGACTGAAAAAAAAAGTGCTTGAAAATGAACTTTGTGAACTTAGGTTCCTTTCCCCTTGCTAAGGTGGCACATGTCATCCTTTCTTCAAACATTCACAGGTAAACTATGAGCACTTGGGAGTCAGGCAGTGCAGGAAATGACGGTGACCTTGGCTGAGCAGTCAGAGGGCAGAGGAGATGTTAATGATTTACAAGCAGGAGGCCTGGGGATTCCTTCCACACCGACTCACTACAGATCACAGCGCTGGGAGCTACAGAAGGAATTGCAAAGATGAAAAGCCTCCATGCAAGATGATCCCAGGAGGAAGGTCTGGGCAAACAAGTCTGGTTTCAAGTTCTTTCTCGTTATCTGTACCACACTGCCCATTCCAGATCCTCATCTCTCACACCCGCGCAGTTGTTAGAGACGCCAAACAAATCTCCTCTCCTTCCTCCTTCCTTCTTCCTCCTACTTTCCTTCAACAAATATGTATTGAGTGTCTTCCTTGCACCAGGCACTAGGGAGCCAGCAGTGAAGAAAACAGATCAAAATCTCTGACCTGGTGGATTTGCATTCCGGAAGAAGTACACGGACACACGCATAGCATGTCAGAGGGCAATAAGCCATGGAGAGAGGGGGAAAAGGGAGTGCTGGTGATAATGGGTGGGGGAGGAGTTATAATGTTAAAGACAGAGGTCAGAGAAGGCTCTGTATTTGAAATCTTTATTTATTTATTTATTTTTAGAGAGAGGGGAAGGGAAGGAGAAAGAGTGGGAGAGAAATATCAATGTGTGGTTGCCTTTCACGTGTCCCCTACTGGGAACCTGGCCTGCAACCCAGGCATGTGCCCTGACTGGGAATTGAACCACTGACCTTTTGCTTCACAGGCCCATGCTCAATCCACTGAGCTACCCCAGCCAGGGCTGAAATCTTTATTAAGCTCCTTCTCCATGCCAGGCATTGTGCTAGCCACTGTGTTGGGCATAAATTCTGAATAAAAGGATGTGATTTTCATCCTTGTAAAGCTTATAGTCTAGCTCCTTTTCTGCACACCTTGAATCTCTCCTCAATATGGCTACCCCGATGATCTTCCTACAACATGGGGCAATCATATCATTACCCTGCTCAAAAGCCTTCAGCCCTGGCTGGTGTGGCTCAGGGGATTGAGTGCCCGTCAGGGAGCGTGCAAGAGGCAGTGAATTGATGTATCTCTCGTACATTGATGTTTCTCTCCCTCTCTTTCTTCCTCCTTTCCTCTCTCTCTAAAATAAATAAATAAAATCTTTTAAGAAAAACCCCATGCCTTCAATTCTGGCTCCTGAGGAGGGTTAAGCCCTTTATCCCCTAGCCCACTCACATTCCAGTCCAGCGCCCAGTCATGGCCATCCGCCCCTCTAGCTAAGTAGCCACAATTTGCCTGAAATAGTCCTGGTTTAGGGTATCATTCTGCCATCACTGTTAATAGTGTGCTGCTTTACTTTCAAAAGTGTCTCAGTTTATAAATTATAGTCACATTCTATGTAATACCCACCCAATGCTTCAGCTATACAAACGCCACGGTTCTTCCAAAACACACTTTACTTCCAGTCAGCACTTTGCTCATGCTTGCCCCTCGGTTTGGGCCACCCTTTCCCACCTTACTTGTCTGATGAAATCCTATTTATCATTAAAACCCAGCTAAAATGTTACTGTCTCTCTGTCTTCTGGTTTGTCTCACCGCCTGCACCCCTCTACTCAACAGCATTATTTATTCCCTCCTCCACGTCATCCTTTCTCCAGTACCATGTGCTATTCACCTTTGTCTTGGTATGGTCTCCCCCTCTGCACTGGGAGGCCCATGCACTGTTCAGTCCTGTGACCCCATAGCAGGATCTGAGTAAGTGCTGATGAGGTTGACTGCAAAGAGCTTGTGCAGTAGCTGCAAATATAATGACTTAAAGCTCTAAATGCTTTCAAGGAAATAGCTAGAACTTGAACACAGGATCTACCATTCATTTCTACCCACCACTACCACCCCCCCAAATCTATCACATAATTTCTTCAACATAGGGTGAAGTCTGTGCCCCAACAGTGGCTCTCTTGTTGATCTGTACCTTAATTTTCCAGCTCACAGGTGCTCACTCACCTGTACTCCAGAATGGCTCACCCTTCCAGCTCCCCAGCCTCTCAGGGGAGAGCCGTTGTGACACGCACCTTAGCACTGAGTCTTGGGTCAGGGGAGCGAAGAATATTTTCAGCCCAAGGACTGGCACAGAATGGAAGTGACATGTGGAGTCAACAGTGGGAGCAAGGGAAAAGCACCCCTTATTCAGAGCTCACATGACAACTTTCTAAAAAGGGAAACATCTGAGGGGAAAGTTTTGGTATCAGCAGCAATTTTCCAAGCAGCTGGAAAAGACGTGAGCAATTTTAAGTTTATCAGTTCTGAGAAAAGGAAGACAGCGGAGGACATTTGACTAAAGACTTTAAATTCAGAAGGCCAATGGTTAGACGCGGGGGCACGAGCCATGGAATGAGCACAAACTATGATGCTTCAATCCTAGCCTACACTTGAGTCAATGGTAAGCCAGGTGTTGTTTTATTCATTCCCATCCAGTCATATTTAAACGATGAATATGGAGTGCCTACCTTAGACGGGGCACTGTGTGAAGCATTCAAAACACAATGGTGTGTGAAACAAGAGACCCCATCCACACCAGTCTAGTAAGGAAGTCAGAGATGATCAAACGGTCGTAAGATAAAAATGCCCATTTTAAGTGGTGGTAAGTGCTCTGAAAGAAGCATACACAGGCTTCTAAGTGTGTGTAACAATGCTGGGGAACAAGTCCAGGCTTACCTGGGGGAAGAGATGGGTGAACTGTGTGCTGATGGATGAATAGGAGTGAACTGAGGTCTGGGTGGGGCTGGGGAGATGGGCCTGGCTCCCGAGGGAGAGGTAATAGCACGTGGGAAGGTCTTGGGCCAGAGAACCATGGCACCCTGAGTTGATTTAGAGCCCAGAGGGTGAAAGGAAAGGAGGACAAGATGAAGCTGAAGAGAGAGGAGGGGACAGATGTTGCAGTCTGCAGTGGTTACCCTAGGGCTTGCGCCAAGAGCATGGGATGACAATGGAGGATTTGTAGCATTACGGTGGAATGAGGGGTTGGGTAATATATGAGTCACTTGATCAGATGTGCACTTTGAAAATTTCATTTTAGCTTCAGGGTAAAAAGATTTCTAAGTGGAGAAATCCCTTAGAAATACATTACAAGAATCCAGGGCAGAAATGGGTGAAAGTTTGGACTAAGGAGGGGGCTACGAGACCTCCCATGACCTCTCTGAGTCTCAGTGTAGAATCCTATAAAGGAGATAATAAGACAAAGCTTAGGATGAGTAAATAGGCAAAGCGGCTCACTGAAAGTGCTCAATAGATACGTGGTCTCCCTTCCTCCTGACGTGAGGCAGGCTCTTCAGCTGAAGCTCCTGAGCCTGTTCAGCTCTGCTTTTTGAGATGATTTTTGTTTTGTTCACAGAAGCTACCCTGTGTTTGCACAGGGAAGTGAGGATAGGAAGCAGCCCAAGACACATTGTAGAAAAGTTCCTTTCCAAAATATTTTTGAGGTATAAAATAATATATATCCTAGGAGCATTTCTCTGCTCTCTCTCTCTCTCTCTTTCAATCTCTCTCACCCCAACCCACATGCCAACACACACCATTGTGAGGTTCCTTATGTAAAAAATGACACTGGTCCTGGCTCACTGTAGGGAGGACAAGTGTTCTGGTTAGGAAGGCTGTCGACTCTGGAAAGTGTTGTTACATCTGAGGCTTCCTTGGAAGCCCCTTCCTGTCTCTTGCAGCCAATTCAGTAATGAAAGTTTCATAGGACTGATCAGGTAACCCAGATAAAGGCCTCTTGTGTTCATCCCAGTAGGTGCAATATCAGGTAACATGCTTTTCCAATAAAATAAAGAGTGGCCATCCTCCAACTCAGAAGGCCTCCCCTCATTTCATGTGGACAGCTGGAACAAAGGCTTCATCATTGGTTAGTTTACCAAGTGCACAGCACAGAGAGACCCATACATTTGCACTAATCAGATGGTGTTTTTGTAAGTACAATCAGAGATGCTTCTGGTTGAAAGAAAAGTGTAATTTCACTGTTTTTCCCTGTGGAAGACACAACCAATTCAGGAAAGTTTATGTTGAAGGACTGAAAGTAAATCACTCATTCCTGAAGATGAATCTGGGCAAGAACATTTTGCCAAATTTACTGTAACATAAATGATTCCTGCCTTAAAAGTCTGCAGTCAAGAAGGTCACACTTTCCTTTTTTAGATAATGATGGCATTAACCCTTGCAACTGGATTGTCAATAAATAGCTTCCCTCAAAGTGTTCCTCGGGAATTCTGGCTGTAAAAACCTATGGGGGTTGTGGCAGTGGGAGAAACTCCAAGTTTTACAGGAGGGTCCATTGGAGGAACCCATGCGGTTCTAGAACATACACAAATCCACCCACCCAGGAATCAATACCAGAAGGGGCCAATTTACTTATGGGCAGAGGAGGGAGTGACTGAAAGCCGGCCAAGAGCCAAGAAAGTGGCATTGTTTCCTCTTGGACCCCCCCCCCCCATAACAGGCATGCCAAGACAAACAAATATGGCCCAAATGAAAGAATAGATCAAAGCTCCCCAAAACACACAACTAAGTGATGAAGAGATAGCCATTTATCAGATGCAGAGTTCAAAACACTGGTAATCAAGATGCTCATAGACATGGTTGAGTATGGTCACAAAAGAGAGGAAAAAGTGAAGGTTATGAAAAGTAAAATAAAGGAAAATGTACGGGGAGCCAACAGTGAAGACTCAGTTGAGACTCAGTGAAACTGAGACTCAAATCAATGGTTTGGAGCAGAATAAAGAAATAAACATTCAACCAATATAGAATGAAGAAACAAGAATTCAAAAAAATGAGGAGAGGCTTAGGAACTTCTGGGACAACTTTAAACATCCCAACATCTGAATCATAGGGGTGCCAGAAGGAGAAGAGGAAGAGCAAGAAATTGAGAACTTATTTGAAAAAATAATGAAGGAGAACTTCCCCAGTCTGGCAAAGGAAATAGACTTCCAGGAAATCCAGGAAGCTCAGAGAGTCCCAAAGAAGGTGGATCCAAAGAGGTACACACCAAGGCACATCATAATCACCCAAGTTTAAAGATAAGGAGAAAATCTTAAAAGCAGCAAGAGAAAAGGAGACAGTTACCTACAAAGGAGTTCCTGTAAGACTATCAGCTGATTGCTCAAGAGAAACTTTGCAGGCAAAAAGGGGCTGAAAAGAAGCATTCACAGTCATGAAAGACAAGGACCTACATCCAGGATTACTCTATCCAGCAAAGCTGTCCTTTAGAATAGAAGGGCAGATAAAGTGTTGCCCAGACAAGGTCAAGTTAAAGGAGTTCATCATCATCAAGCCCTTATTATATGAAATGTTGAAGGGACTTATCTAAGAAAAAGAAGATCAAAACTATGAACAGTAAAATGACAACAAACTCACAACTATCAACAACGGAACCTAAAAAGCAAAAACAAAAACAAACTCAGCAAACAATTAGAACAGGTACAGAATCACAGAAATGATCACATGGGGGTTACTGGTGGGGAGGGGGAAGGGGAGGAGGGAGAATGTGGGAAAGGGTACAGGGAATAAGAAACATAATTGGTAGGTACAAAATAGACAGGGGTGGGGGGCAGTAAACATAATGTAGGAAATGGAAAAGCCAAACAGCTTATGTGTATGACCCATGGACATGAACTAAGAGGGGGCAATGATGGTGGAAATGGAGGTACCAGGTGGAGAGGGAGAAAGGGGAGGAAAAAAAATGGGACAACTGTAATAGCATAATCAATAAAATATACTAAAAAAAATGTGTCCTTTGGTTATTTCAGAGTTCCCTATGTCTCAGTCCCCTACTCCTCCTTTCCCAGTGGGCTGTCCACTCAGCCGGAGCTTCCTTGCCCTTCCAGCCTGTCAGGAGAGTGCCCATGACCCCACCAAAGGGCTTCTCCATGAAAAAGGAAGCTGTTGGTCAGGAAATATTGGAGGGTTCTGTGCAGAGCGAATGGTTTTACATTTAACAAGATACAATTGCTGCTGTGTTCCAAACAAACTGTAGGGGGCGAGAGGGGCCACAGGGAGGCCTGTTAAGAACTTACCGATTACAGGTGAGAGATGATGTAGTTTATACCTGGGCAGTGGCAGTGGAAGTGATGACATGTGGTTGGATTCTGGGTATATTTTAAATACACAGTATTTCCTAATTGGAAAGTAAGAGAAAAAGAGGAGCCCAGGATAACTCCAAGGTCCTTGGCAGAGAACTAACATGGATGGAGCTGCTGTCAGTTGATATCACATTCCCTGAGAAGAAAATTAGCTCATCTATGTTGCTTGGTATTTTTTCATCTGATTTATTGAAGATTATACTTACTTACAGCAAACACATTAGAAGTCACTTGTCAAGCCAAAAAAGGAAACTTTCAACGTATCATTTGAAAGTAGCAATTTGAGGAGCAAAATTTGTTATCATACTCTAATACCTGTAAAAAATAAATTAGTAAAAGATGAGGGAAAATCTATATTTAAGTATTAAGAAATATGCGCCTAGTCTTTGGCTCAATGCAGACATCAGAAGGGAAATTTTTATTGCCAAAAGAAAAAGAAACACAAAACTAAAAACCAATGACCTAGCAAAAGTTATCCTCCGAGGAAATTCACGGCCTATAACACTCTTATAATTAGAGAAGAAAGATGAAGAAGTAAGGAAACTAAGGACTTGTCTGAAGGAACCAGCGAAGCAACAATAAACCAAAGGTAACTGGAAAGAGGACATTTATTAACATTAAAGCTGAACTTAATTAAATATTAGTTAATTAGAATTTAATTTATTGATTTATTAAAATGTAAATATCACATTTATTTAATGCTTAAATAAACCTAAAAGCTAGTTCCTTAAAATAGCTAAATCCTCAAGAAACCTAGATAAGTAACAAAGAGAAAAGAAAACAGGGAGATTCAACCCCGTGGCAATAAATTCAAGAATTTAGAGAGAAAGATGACTTCTTGGCATAGGACATATTATTAACACTGACTGAAGAAGAAGGGAGAAACCTGACCAGACCAATTACTATTACTTTAAAAGCTGATAAAAGATGTGCAGTTCAAAACGATCCCAGAACCAGATGGGTTCACAGCTTGGTGACAAAACATTTTCTTCTCCCTCTCCCTCTCTTATAACCCAGCCACTGCACTTGGTTCTGTGAATAATTATTACCTAGTTGTAGTATTTGAATTCTATTTATTGGCTTTCTACTTTAGAAATGAGCCTATTGACCAAGAAAATCCAATTATGATTGTACTACAATATTCACATGTTATGAATACCTTGTCATGTTAAAATATGGTGAGTTGACAAAGACAGGATGATATAAGGGGAGAAGGAAATGGCAGTGCAGATGCACTTAATAGAAAGCAAGTGTATAAATATGTGTAAATTTGATAGATCAAGATATAGAAGCTTTAGTATATCATTTAATGATAATCATCAGAACTCAGATTAAGGCTATCACAAAGATCAAGAAAGGAGAGAGGGAATGGAGAAAGAAAGTAGGAGGTGGACCAAGTATGCTGATTTCATCGTATTTCCTATTGTGGAGTTGGTAGAGACAGTCTACATAGATAAAGAGTAAAGATCTGGGTGTAGAAGTGAAGGCTAGGGTGGTAACCACCGGAAGAACTAGAAAGAGAAGCAGTGTAAAGAACGCAGTCATTTCTGGAAAGTGACACTGGCTGTAAAATGGATACGGTACTTTAATTTTATTTTCCACTCTATGTTCTGTTTGCATTTTTATTAATTCTTATAAATAGCAACATTCATATATGCATACACGAAAATAGAGGAGGGGAGAGCCAACACAATGGGATACTCTTTAGGGGAAGGGGAGAGAGAAAAGCCCTCGGTTGTAGCATGACCAAGGAGGAAATTTCATGGGAAGACAACTGATGAACAGTATTCAGTTGTTTGCGGTCGGGCGTGCCCTGTGAGTCACCCATAATCACTCCCGCGCAGTCTGCTTTGCTCCCAGACGGATCAGTGTTCCTCAAGAGCCGCTGCCTTGGGCACTCAGGTGGGCTCAGGGGGAACACAGACAGCACATGTGGATTTCGGAGCCGCACGACACAAAGACAGCCAGCACGCTGGTGACACAGAGATGGATCCTCCAGTTTCTATCTTCAGGAGTTCAAGGTCTATAGGAAGAATCAGATCTGGAAACAGTCCTTCGCTTGGAACTGTATGAAGATGGAAACAAACTGCTAGGTGAACATGGAAAAGGAAACTCCTGGAAGAGTTAGGGAGGTCACTGTAGAGAAGGTGACTTCTGAGTTGCATGGTGAAGGCTGAGTAGAAACTTGCCGAAAGAGACAAAGCCTTCCTGGCACCGGAAGAGGAAGGGGGCCTGACAGGAGGAGGCTTGTTCTTGAAACAGTGGTTGGTCAGTGTGGCTAGACCAGTGGCTGTAAGGGGTGGGGAGACTGGCAGGAAGCAAAGCCAGAATAGTAGGCTGAGGCAGATCAGGAAACACACATTTGGAAGTGAAGAGCATTAGCCCATGGGTGGTGAAGCATCGATGAGGGGCTAGGAGTGGGAAAAGGGGTATGACCAGCTTTATGTTTAGAAAGGTCACTATAACTTCTGACACTTATTAAACGAACAATTAATATTAGCTGTTATCGTCAATATTATTTCAATGGAGTCTTACTATCTCAGGATGAGAGAGATGACATACAGAAGTTTCTACATGCAAAGGGAAGCCTGGAGGGACATGGCGGGGACTAGGAGCACTAGACTTCTGTTTGGAGTTTTGGTACAAAAGTAATGTCGATCACTGGACAAAGTCCTGCTTTAGGGCGATACGCTATGGCCAGTTTTGTTCTGAGATATGCCTGTTGGCACCACTGAGCAGGGGTGTGGGTGGGAGAGGGGCACAGCCGCAGCAGGAGTTCTGTCATCAGGAGACATTCATAGAGTGAGGCGTTAGCCCCCACTCCACACCCAGCTATAGGGTCCGATCCCCTCTAGCCTAGCTCCGGCCTTGGGCTTTAAGTCTTGTTTGCCCGACACAGCTGGCAGCAGCTGCCTTCCTATTTCCTGGGCCTTCTCTCCACTGATACTCCCTCCCACTAGACCACTCTCAGCTGAACGGCACCAAGAATCACCCACCCTCTGTGAGATAGGCCTATTCAATATGCTTCGTAACAGATCAGAGGCTAGGCTTCGTTTTGTTTTGTTAATTGCATGCCAAGTGTCACCTAGAGCTTAGTGAAGAGTATGAACATACCTATCAATTATCCAGTATTCAAAGGCGATTTTGATATTCCTATCAGGAGTCTCTTTACGCTCAAACGAGCATGCAGTATTTCGCACAGGTAAGCATTCCAGAGGAGCTGCTAATTATTTGAAACTAAGGTTCTTGGGTGACTGCAAACAGCAACTGATAGACCCCAGGAAGGGTTCACTGTTGGACATGAATCTACAGTTGGTGAGGAACTCTCTGGGGAGCTATTTCAAAGAGTAAGGGTGACCCACTGGGTGTTTCACAGTTCATCAGTGGCTCATGTGACAGCAGCACTGAGACTCAAAGGGAGCTGCAGGGATGTTTTGTGTCCCTGATGGGAAGCAGCGTTGCCCTTGGGCAGCACTGTGGTTACTGAGGGGCTAGGGTGGTGGCACGAGGGCAGCACTGAGTCACAGCGATTGAAGGAGCGGAACCTGCAGTAAAATTCTTCGGGGCTGTGGGAGAAGGGGACAGTTCATCTCAGACCCACGCCCTCTCCCTCTTTCTCTACTCCTGTGGCTGGGTCTGCTGATGGTTCTAACTTCAAGGTCGAGCCTGTTCCAAATTCTGAGCCAATCTCAACAGGCAAAGGCAGGGACTCTCAGTCATTCATCTTGTCATCCTTTCATTCATTCGGCACATACACACACTCAGTGGCAGGCATTGTTCAAGGCACAAAGGGATAAGAGAGTATAGAAGGCATGATTTTCCCCACAAAGTAGCTCCCCGCCTACGGCTGGAAATGGACACATAAATCACCCTAATCTTCGATTTGTTCTTCAGGTCCTGCCCTGCCCCGGAGTCAGTCTCTGCCTGACTCTGACTTGCTCCACACACTCTGCCCCAATAGGCTCCTCTTTCCAGCCCTACGCTACCAGGAAGCGATAGTGTTTCGTGCCTCCCTTCCAAGTTATGGGACCGTCTCATACACAGCGAAGTGAAAAACAAAGAGGGAGGTCAGAGGAGTGAAGGAGGCAGGACCTACTGAGAAGGCAAGGTTGTCCAGAGTAGAGGCGGGGCAGGGCTAGAGCATTGGACGGGACAGGGAGGAAAGGGGCAACCCAGTAGGCCTGCCCATGTCTGTGTCACTGTTGTCCAAAGCTTACATTTTTAGCTTTGTCATAAAAAAGAAGTTTGGTATGATTCCCAGTATTTTATAGTGGCCATGATCAGTGGTTCAAAGTCAGGCCAACCTGAATTCAAGCCAGTACTTTTCTTAGACCCAGGTAAAAGGGGTCCCTCCCTGCCCAGGCCCCACTCTCCTACCCTACATACACTCATATGCACACACACTCGAAAGAGACTTCCTTAAAATTTTCCATGTGCTTCTCTGGTGCTGTAAAGGTCCCCT
>PVKM010048440.1:0-11197 GCA_004027735.1 Carollia perspicillata
GCCTTTCTACACAATTCCATCTGGCTCCGATACTTCATTTTCCCAATTTGGAACAACTTAGCTCATTCATTGGAATCACTTCCTTTCTTATGTTTACAAAACAGATGATTTGGGGATTTTACATGATTCATCTTAAACATAGACTAACTCAAACTAAGTTCAAGCACCATCCACCAGCAGCATGGAGCACTATATTGGATGTAAAGGATGTGATTCTGTGTGCTTTTGAAAACCCAGTCAAGACTGTCAACTGAATATATTTTTAATGACAATAATGTTGCCTCTGTGGGCAGGTCCGCACGCACCCTGCATGTGTTTATATTTCTACGCAGTTTATAGTGTTTTGGTTCATTAAGTCTGGTCATTCAAGTGAATGCAAAAAATGAGATTTTTTAGCATAGCTCTGACTTCCTATTTACATACCTTACTTAGTCCAGATGTAAACTTTTAGAACAGCTGCATCCCTCACACAAATGATGTATTGGTTACTTATAGGCATTCTGAGTCTTAGCAGGGTGTATTTTAGGTTACTTTTGGCAGAGTCAGGAGAGGCAGAGTGGGGCAGGATGAGTGGCAATCGAATTTTTTATAAAAGTAGGTCTGAGATATAAATATAGTGGAAACCACAGGAGTTATTAAGTGAAAAAGAATTATTTTAAGATTGGCCAAAAAAAAAACCAGAAAGTGTTCATCTGGGATGTTTGTGCAGTGCTTTCCCACCTTCGCTGCATAAGCAAACAGTTACATGGCATCGCATATCAGGTATTTTTCTAAACACCCTACACATATTGATTCACCTAAAACTCATCACATCTTCAACCCCTTACTACTTACGAGGAAAGGTCCAGAGAAGTAAAGTCATTTGCCTAAAGTTATTGAGCTATAAAAGGGGCATAAATAAGACTTGAAACCGAAATGCCTGACTCTGAGGCCAATGCTCTTAAATCCCCACCACATCAAGCTGCCTCTGCCCTTGATACCAGTGGTCTCCTAACTGGCCTCTTTCCCTCCCATCTCACACCCAGACATTCCAGCTCATCCTTTGTCAGTGTGAACTCTCTATAGTAAAGCTCTGATCCATGGCAAAACTCTTCCGTGGCTCACAGCTGTCCTCCGAAATCTAGTGATCCACCCTTAGCCTGCTCCTCGCGTTCTCCACAGCTTTGTCTCAATCTCCTTTTTTGATGTAGTGCCCAAATCTCTCCCTCCACAATCTTATCTTTCAGCTAAATTTAAACCCTACTTGCCATTCCCAAAACATGGTTTTGACTTTCCTCTGTCCATGGTTTTATCCACATGGCATGGAAAACCCTCCCCCAAACCAAGGCTGATATAAACTTGACCTGCTTTCCAATATGCGAAAATCACATGTTCTCTCTATCTCCCCAAAATTCACACGTTGAAGCCCTAGCCCCCATGACTGTATTTGGAGATAGGGCCTTTAAGGAGGTAATTAAAAGTTATATGAGGTCATAAAGGCGGTTTAATCCAATGTAACTGATGTGCCTGTCCAGAGGAGGAAGAGACACCAGGGAGCACAAACAGAAGAAAATACATGTGAAGATACAGCAGTGTGCAAATTAATGACAAAACCTCATTTAAAGTGGAATCAGAAGGCTGGTAGAGGGAACGTCCATGCACACATGTGTCACTCAATGTAAACTATGGACCCCAAAGGAAGAGATGGGATTGTATATCTGACAGGAAGTGATGTTACATCACCATCTCAGCAGGAAGAAGGAAAGGTTTCTCCTGTCTCAGAAACAGTTCAGCCAATGGGAGACCTTACCCCAATCAATGAAAAGTCACTATACTTCAAACTTTCAGTTTCCTCCAACAGAACCTTCAATTTCAACAGTTTCTCCTAAATCTGTAAAAAAGTGTCCCTCTCCTTTGTTTCTCTAGCCTTGCATGTGGTTCACCATTAGATTCCTGTCCAAAATTGCAGTTCTTTGTTGTTTGCAAAAAAATGCATTTTGCTGGAGAAATACCTGGCTGATTATTTGATTAAGGTCAATAGTTAGAAGGCAGCCAGCTGCAAGCCAGGAAGAGAGTTCTCAGCAGAAACCTCCCTTGCTGGTACCTTTATCTGGGACCTCTGGCCTGCACAACTGTGAGAAAATGTGTCCGTTGGTTAAGCCACATACTCTGTAGTTTTTTGTGGCAGCCCAAACTGACTAATATATTTTCTCTCTTATTCCTTAGGGTGGGGATTCTCAATCTTGGGTTCAATGACTGTTTCCAAGCCCTATAAATTTTGATAATGTGCTAGGAAGGGACTAAAAAATCAAAAGAAAAAGCTCTAAAAATTACTTGTAATGACAAAACAATTACTTCTGTGGAACAACAATGTCTCTTCATGTTTAAAATTCACCCATAGCTATTGCAATTTTTCGGGTCATTGATCCGCACTGTGTTGTTGTATTTTTATCATAGACATGTTGACTGCTCTGGTGGTGCTTCCTTAAGTATTTGAAAGGCAACAATCTTAAATATTCTAAAGAACGTTTGAGAAAGAAAACTGGCTTTATCATGGTATTTCTCTTTTTTGTCAGTAAGTTACTCACTGTTCTCCCAATTATTTCAGGAGAGATGTCAATCATCAAAGTGTGTACACTCAGTTATTCCACAATTTAGTTAACATACCCTTCACATTTCATCAGCACCCCTGACAGGACACATCAGCAAACCGGTTGAGAATTATTGTATTTGAGTATTGACTTTTGGAGAGTAATAGGATAATACTATACATAAGCATTAGAAATAAATATGAAATTTAATTCCATTGGCAAAGATTATTGCATTAATAAATGAATAGAGACAGGGACTAGAAAATGTTGTTAGGAGGAAAGATTAGAGAGTGACTTCAGTTTTATTTTTTAAATTTTTCTCTGCATTTCCATTTTTTTCTCTGATGACCAGCTATTACTTTTAGAATCATGGGGGAAAGGAAGAAATTCTCACTGAGTAGAATCCCTCGCTATCCAGTTTCATGGGTCCCTCCTTGTAGGGTAGAGCTGCCTTCTCCATTTGGCACCATTCTTGCCCCGCTCCTTGGTCTAGCGTCCACTGTCTTCTTAAGCATCATTTATATCACCAAGCTTATGTACTTTCTTCAGGTCAGTCAAATAAACTAACCATATTAATGGGAGGTGATGAGTTAATAGAGTTATGTGCTTCACAATCCTAATTAATATATTTGAATTTTGACCATGCTTTCAGAAAATATCTTCGAAACTTGGATTCTCTAATCCTAGCATTAGCCAGTGGGCCATAAAAGTGTGGGTGGGGCTAGACTAGCTCTTTAACCATGAACCAGAATGTGGTCACTAATTCAGTAGCCCTACTCTGTGCTGGAGAAAATAATTAGTCCCATATTGTCAAACAGACATCCATAGTACCATGCCAAATTGTGAAGACCTGATTTATTTCCACATCTCTCTCAATGACTTTTACTGACTCACTTTAAATCTGAAAGACTGAAGAGGCTTTAGAAAGAAAAAAAAGAACATAAATGTTGAGAAGCCCATGCCTTACTACTCAGCTGGGAGTAAATATGAGTACAGAGTAATGCTTAAGAACCCTATTCAAACACACAGATTTTTATTTTGTTTTGTTTTTCTTAGCCTATCTTAAATTCCAAGTGGACTTGCTCCATGACCATTTCCTTTTCCATACCCAGTTGGTGCTTTCCAGAGTCCATAAACTCTGCAACCCATTGTGCGTGGTGCAAGAACAGTCTGAAAGCAAACAGCAAACCTCAAATAAGAATGCCATTACTTTAGAGCCTCCCAGGCATTCTCCCAGCCCAAGAAAGACTGTAAAAATTCCTGTTTTAGAAAGCAGAAATCACAGAATACCAATTTCTTTCTCATTGAGACATTCCGCTATTTAATTAAAATAGTGTCATAGCTTGGGTTAGAACTATAATTTAGGTACACAGGCCAAGGTTATTTCCACTACATTAATGACTCTCAGTCTTGACTGCACATTGGAATCACCTATAAAACTTCAATAAACAATGTCCAGTCACACCCCAAGAGATTCTGATTTAATTGCTCTGGAGTATGGCTTGAGCATCAGGAGTTTTTAAAGATCCCCAGGCGATTCTAACATGCAGCCAGGCTTTCAAACCACAGATCACAGTGTGCTGCCTCTCTTAGTGACTAACTGTCAACCAGCTGGGTCCCATGGATAGTGAACAAAGAAATAGATGGCACCCACATTGTTCCACCCTCTCTGCCCCTCTCCCTGCTAACATAATATAGATGCATAGTTAGCAAATAAGTTGTTTATTGAACCAATGGCTGCTGTCTTCTTTTAGAGCAGAACAGGATTCTTTGAACATTTTCTTAAAGAGCCAGTCTGTGTGTATGTGTGTACAAACTTAAATGTGCCATTGTAACAAGAAAGGAGACATAAAAAATATGTAAGTAATGGGAATGGCTAAAGTCCAATAAAACTTTATTTATAAAAACAGGTACTCCAGACCACATGCTGTGGTTTGCTGACTTCCAATTCAGTCTCTAAAGTATATAAAACAATTCCTATATATTTTTTGAATTGGGATTGCAATGATTCTGAGCCAGTGGTCTTAAAAATTCCATTACAATTGTTAGGTATTTGCCTGCCAGAAGGAAAGACTTGCTTCAGAATAGCTCATCTCTGCCTATCTCTGCTGTTGAATAGAGGCATTTTTTAGAGCAGAGGCCATTGCAACTCCCCGAGAGCCCACACCCACACATATTCAGTACCTCCTTGATACCCCAAAAGGGAGCGCTCTCCCTTGGTATACCTCCAGCTCCTTCTCTGTACCCATATTGCATCACTTGTCATTTTCCACACTATTATTTCACATGTGCTATTTCCCATTCTAGATCATAAGCAAGTAGAAATAGTTACTACTACCACCATTGGTTGTATTTATTGTTATTTGCAATACCACTATTAATTATATTTATTGTTATTTATTAATCATATGTATTGTGCTTTACATCTCTCAATTCCTTTCATATCTACTAATCTCTGGAAGAAAAGTAGAGCACTGATCATCACCTGGATGTTAAGATGAGAAAACTGAGTCTCAACAAGATTATTAAGCATTAAGAGGCAGAGTCTAAACTTGAATCCAGATCCTGTGATTATAAGAAAGTGTATTTAGTGGGGGCAGGGAAACTGTGTATGGATTCTGAGAGAGGTCTATTCAAATTCACTTGGCATGGGATGTGAAGAGGGTAGAGGACAACATCCTTGCACTCACTGTGGATGTCAAAGCCAAAGAGCACCATTTTCAACAGGCCGTGAAGAAGCTCTATGGCATTAACATGGACAAAATCATCAACCCCCACCCCCACCCCGATTAGGCCTGATAGAGAGGGAAAGACATATCTATGACTGATTCCTGACTATGTTGCTTTGGATATTACCAACAAAGTTCAAGTCATTTAAACTGAATCCAGATGGCTAATGCTAAACATAAATATTTTTATCATAAAACAAGAAATCCAATTGATAGTTTCATAATCTTGAGAAAATCATTCAAACTTGGAATTTTTGTTCCTTCAACTGTAAAAATACAAATACTAGCTAATAGTTTTCAAGATTACTTTGAGAATTATAGACAATCTGATTAATGTTTGTCATATTAAGAAATGCTCAATAGTAGCAGCTACCATTACTAGTATAATTACACAGTTGCTGTGCTGATTAGCTGGGGTTCTTTTCAGTGTGTGTCCATTTCCATTTGCTGTTACCTGTTTCATTGTATTTGGTGCAGTGCCTTTAATTTAATAGGTGTTCAATTAATGCTAAATGAACTCATTAATTAATTAGTTTACTAATGACTTGGTTATATAGGCCTATATTTAAAAGTTTCTTCAAGCATAAGCCTTTTAAAACTAAAGAAAATATCCCCAAAGGTAGAAGAAAATTAGATGATTCCTTTTTAAAAAGACAACACATAAAGTGAGTTTCCTTCCCATTTCAAAGCAAATTTCTTTAGCCAAGTGCACGCGCCCAGCAACACTTTTGTTAACTACTTAAAATAAGGAAACATAGGCCCCTACCGATTTTCTATTCCTTATGGAATTGTTAATGCTTAAAAGTCAACAAAAGCAAAGCTGTCAGCAGCATTTTCTGGATTTGTATATGCTTAAATTTTGCTGAGTAATCAGTAATAATGATAAATTTTTCTCAATTTAGAATTTTTCTTGGAAGATACTCCAAAACACCCCCAGAGAGCTCTGAAGTGAGTCAAAAGTTCAGCCTCAGAGTTTAATTTAGAGATACCTTACTCAAGCTTCCCAAGCACCTCTAATCTGCTTCACTGGGAAGTCAATGAATTGATTACTCAAGACATACTAGCACCCACTATGTATTGGACACTTTTCCTGGGCACTGAGGTGATGAAAGAAGCAAAAGATGTGGTCTATGAGTTCAAGCAGTTTATGATCTGCTGAGTAAGAACAGATGTACAATCCTGAAACAGACTAAAGTATGCTATGGGGCGTGGGCCTCAAATCCAGACGGAGGGGTTGAGAGAGAGGGAGAACAGTATTAGCCAGGATAAGTGAAGAAAGCTTCTGAGGGCAAATTCCCAGCTTCAGACGTGCAGTGGTGCATGCATTAGTACTGAGTACTGACATCTGGGCAGGCATTCATAGAGGTAAAGTCTAGAAAAAAAAAAGATGAAGACACTGTACCAGTGGGCTCAAAAGGAGGTCTGGGAAGCAAGTTCATGAAGAGTTCTGCTCCATGTAGCTATTGAGGGTTCACACTGTGTTGTGACTCCCCCCTCTTCTAAGTCAGGGTTCTTACCATTCAGTCAGAGGGCCAGTTCTAAGAGAGAAAGGATCACATGAGGAAGGTTTTGGTGGACTAATCTTCAAAGTGGGCCCACCACTTCTCCACTTATTCTATTGGTCAGAACTCAATCACGTGGTCACCCTGAACCACAAGGAAGATGAGAAAAACGTATCTGTATGCTCAGGAAGAAGAGAAGCAAACAATATCAAAGAGCACTAGCACCTTCCAGCACAGTGTGCTGCTCTGGTCATCAGACTTCTGGGTGACTCTTTTTTCAACATATTGATCACACTTACTTCCTCCCCAAAATACACAGCAAAAAGTCCCATCCAGTCACTGAAACCAACTCAAGTCCCGGATGTCTGAATCCATTCTCTCTGTCTAATCAGGATATGTCTCCCTATGGTTCAGTGACTTACAACCTATATGAAATATATAATGGTAGAATAAGGAAGAATTAGCAAAATAGAAACACTTATTCAGAAAAGAGAAGAACGAGAGACACATAGAGGTGACTAGATGTTGATGCTGCCCTTGAGAGGAGTTTCCTCTCCATTCGTTCCTGTGCCCAATGGCCATCTTTCTGGAAAGTTCTTTCTCGTCCACTATCTTCTGGCTACATCTAAAGTGAATATTTGTGCTTTTTTGAGCACACAACATCTCACAGCCCATTTCCTGCTGGTAAAAATATGAGGCGCTGAAGAAAATAGAACAGCATGCCCAAACCTGGATCATAGTATTTTGACATTACAATGCACTAGAAAATTTGGTAGGTTTATGATCTACTTGCTTCTTGTCAGTATCCCATCAAATATACACACATAAAGTCTTTCCCAGAGAAAAGAGAGCATAAATATTAGTGAGCACTACTGGTTTGTGCTATAACTACCCATTGTGTAAAAAGAATTAAGAATATATATTTGTATTTGCTTCACATTTTAAAAATAAATGGTAGAATGATAAATACAGTGAGAAAGGAAAAAAACAGTGAATAGAGACAAGGTGGGAGGCATATTTTTAGTTTATTTTCATATCTGTTAACAATGTTTGGATTTTTAAACCACATAACTATATTATTACCATTTTCAAAAATGTATCACCATTTCCAAAAAATAGCAACTTTTAAAATGAACATAAAGAAAACCTAGTGCTCTGTCTTCTTTCAGGTCTGCTGCAGCATCAGTTTTCTGTGCGGGCTTCACTAATAATGCCTATTTTCACCAAATTTTGCTTCAGACAAAACTGTGAGTAGATTGAATCAGGGGCAAGAGCCACATGGTAAGATTCACTCTTACACCTTCAGTTCAATAGTATAACTCCCTCCTGCTCCCCTAAGGAGGGATGACAAGAACTAGGCATATAGTTACGTGTGTGTTATATGCCATTGAGTTGGCTCCAACTCCTGGTGATTCTATGAGACATGTCTGCAAAGTCTGATCCTCAACGGTCCTGTTCATACACTGTAAATTCATATCAATGGTTTTTTTTTAGTAAAATCAATCCATTTCATATTTGGTCTTCCTCTTCTCCTGATGCCTTCTATTTCTCTTCGTGTTATTGTCTTTTTCAAAGAACTCTGTTTTCTCATGATGTGTCCCAAGGAGGACAGCTTCAGTTTTGTAATTTTTGCCTTCAGCAATGTTTCCGGCTTAATTTGCTCTAGGGCCTGCTTGTCCCTCCATCTGGAAATCCAGGTTATCTGTAGAACTCTCTGCTAACATCATATTTCAAATGAATCCAGTTTTCCCCATCATCCTTCTTCACTGTCTAACATTCACATCCACACACAGTATTTGGGAATACAAGAGTGTAGATGAGCTTAGCCTTGGTCTTAATGACGCCTCTTTGGTCTTGGTGATCTCTAACTCTTCCATTGTTGCCCTTCTGAGTCTCAGCCTTCTCTTGATTTCTTGGTTGCACTCCCCATTTGAATTGATGACTGAACCAAGGTAAGCAAAATCTTTATCAATTTCAATGTCTTTATTGTCTATGTCAAAGCTGTATATTTTTCTATAGTCATGGTTTTATAGATACCCCTGAAAGAAGTTTGACAGCAAAGACAACTCTCAGGAAAAAATAAATATAAACATTGACCCAGGACATCCATTAGCATTCAAGAAAAATCTTTAGAAAGGGTCACATTTAGGTATGTAGAAGGATGAACAAGGACTTTCCAGGCCAGTCTGCAAGAGGCAAAAGAGAACTGTGTGATGGGGGTGGAGGGTGAGGTGAGAAATGTTTAACCAACCATTGCTAGGACAAAACAATCTCTAGTTAATACCCAGCCACCAAAATTTAAGCAGGAGACAAATTGGCTTTCGATGTCAGCCATTACAGCTCTATAACTGCACCCTTAAAGAAAAAGGAAGACACTTGGTCTGTAAAGTACCTGAGGAGAGACTGAAGAGCCTGGATGAAAGTTTCAGTGTTAAATTTTGTCTCCAATTAAGAAAAATTACAAACAGTTGTTCAGAGATGAAATGGACTGCTCTGTCATTTTGAGGAAGGAGTAGTGCAGAAGCGCGGGACAGGGTTATGCTGGTTGGAGGAGTTGGAGAAGCCAGATGGCCTCCTCATCCATTCCAACTCTGAAGCCCTGTGACTCAATGTGTTAAGAATGGCTCTAACACTGTCACTCTCTGTCATTCTTTCCTTCTCTGTTTCCTTCTCTGTGCCACCATTTGAACCATATGCGTGGGACATGTGTGGAGAAGATAGTAAGTAGTACACAAACACAATCATTGTCTCTGAAACCACAGCTTCAGGTGAAAATAGGATGTGGGAAAAATGGGCTTGTTTTGACTTTAACACCCAAGGTGATAAGATGTAGGGTGTAAATTGCAAAATTTCATTTGGAAGATTCAAAAGCCATTCAAAATAAAATAAAATAACTGAATATAATTATAAAACAAAATAAAAGTTAATATTTATTGAATTTTAACACATACACACTAGCTGAGGTTAAGTGTTTTTGATGTATTGAGTGATTGAATCCTCTTGGAGGAGGTGGCCTTTCAGCAATTAAAAAATAAACAAAATATGAACATGTCAATATAGTGGGCAGGTAGAATGTAATAATTGAGTTCAAGTTCTGGGTGAAGATTGTTGGCTCAGATAAGTGTCCCAATAATGTCCTCAAATCTTCTGAGTACTAAAGAATTCTAGTTCAATATTCATTAGGTGAAGGGTGATGTCTGTAGATACAAATGATAGCGATTCTGAAACTCATTAGGGTAATCATTTATCAACATGTACTTTCAGGGAAAATAAATTAATCATATTTTTTGAAGTTATGAAGTTTGGAGAGACACTTAGAGAACTCAGTATTAAGCATCTGTTCCATAGCAGCAGCTGTTAAATCTTCAGGGATAGACAAATAATTTTGTTGTGGTAGTTGAGCTTGAAGATAAATAGATCGAGCCAACCAAATTGGCAAGACTCTTCACATCTTAACAGCTCATCTCTGAGAACCACAAATACTACAACTCACAAACTCCTAAGAAAGGATTTGAACTCTGAGAGAAAATAAAATTGGTAAATACGGGGGCTAGAAGCAAGGAAATCCTGATTTCAAGTCCATGTTTCACTGCAAGTGTCACTAACCCTGGACACAGTCTCCACAGATGTTGCAATGGGCATGGAAAGGCACAGCATTCATTCCCCACAAGGAAGGTCTTCTTGCCCAATGTCTGGGATTTCTGTCACAGACACCCATCAGCTGCCACCCCTTCAGAAATTGCCTCATGAAGAGCAGCCTTGGCCAAGGTGATTGCCTTCCCGGTGTGGCATATGTCCAAGAACTGATGGAGGTTGGCCGGTAAAGGCCTGGCCAATACAGTCAAATTGGGACAGCTCTAATAGACCATTTTAGCTTCAGAGCTCTTTTGGTGCTGGTTGAAGAAGCTGCCAGGCAACTGCGTTCCCCAATGGCAGGTCCACTTCTTCTCCCCACTCCTGCACTTGACCCCTCCTTCCCACAGGCATGGATCCCAAGGACAATTTCTAGTAAACATCCTACACACTAATCTCCTTATCTGCATCTGCTTCCCAGAGAACTAAACCTTTCACAGAATGCTAGTTACTGAGATGGAGGTTATTATTTTTCAATAAAACAAAGGTCAGTTTAACATGGAATGACCTTAAAAAATGAGTTTACCTCTTTGGGTCTCAGTTCCCCACTTATAAAATGGGGGCACTGCACATAAGTGCTCCTCTATATGATATGCAGTCTCCCCAGCAGCAGGCAGAACAGGAAAGCCCTACCTATACAATGTGAATCCAGAAACTAAAAAATCCATCCTGACGAAAAAACTACATTTGCAACTTAGTTCTCTGGTGCCTACAGTGTTTCTGCTCCATGATTTACACTTCAGACCTGCCCATACCTGAAATG
>PVKM010048441.1:0-11207 GCA_004027735.1 Carollia perspicillata
GCCTAGAAAGAGGGTGACCCCAGGACGCTCGGGCGTAGAAATCCCTCATGCTCTTCCGATTTGCAATTTTAGTTTCAACTCTGAAGGGTGTTTCATTTTCAGCAACCACCTGCATAAATAATTCATTCTCTTTAAATTTGCTGAAAACAGCAACTGCAGCCACTGACGATCTGGGAGGGAGGAGGCCCGGACTCCGCGCTCTCGGAGGGTTTGTGACGCGCAGCGCAAGATCTGAGGCAGCTCAAGTTTTCTCCGTAAAGTCTCATAAAATCTCACAACCACGTTTCTCCCGCGTGAAGTCAAACAGGAGGTGAGTGCACAGCTGGGTGTTCAGAATTGTATCCGCTTGTCCTGCGTCACGGGAGCCTGGAAAGGTCGAATGTGACATGCCAGGTGCCGGGGTCATTTTAACACAGTGCAGTGTCTTACTTGTGGTTTAATGTAAGTCAGACATGTAGGCGATCTGTCGCCCCTTTAAACTCCTTCCGAAAGAGCATGCACGCTCACACGGAGTCAGCGCAGGGCGGGCGGGAGCCGAGGGTGCTGGGTGGTGGTGCACAGTCAGCAGCTGTTCCGCACACAGTGACAGCGGTCTGCCCAGCACGCCGCCGGTTTGCTCTCACACACGGTTCTCGGTGTTGCCCCGGGAGCAGAACCAGGCAAAGGGCTGGGCAGATGCAGAGCAACATCAGCTCCTCCCCCCGGCCTCCCCTGCCCTCGGGGTTTCCCATTGGTGGCTCGTGCGATGAGCCGAGAGTGTTGTGGAGAAACGGGGTTGGGAGACGGCGAACACGTCCTGCACAACACGAACCCACCCGTGTCCCGCACCCCCCATGTCAGCGGCCAGGACTCCCTGCACACATGGGCATCAGCTAGCACAGGTGATAGTCACGTGTATTTAAATTCCACTCCAAAAAGAACGTCAAGCTTCCTTTTTTACAAGAATCTACATTTTTATACAGGATGGGGCAGAAGTAGGTTTACAGTTGTTCTTATTGAGAGCACAATAATTAATAAACAATATTACCCTTTTTGCATGCTCACACGCATGCTGCTTTGCCCCATCCTGCCCATCGGCTCTGGTTAACACCTGCATTCAGGCTCCTGGGTGCTAGAGGGCAGGGGCTTGAACACAGACACGGAGGGAAGCGGGCGAGTCCAGCTGAGCACAGACTGGTCCAGACCCCGAACACCTGCAGTGCACGGACGGCCCATCACCCCCTCCTCGGAAAGCCCGGGTCCTCCTCGTGCCCAGGGTGGTTCGCAGGGTCGCACTTGGCCGAGGGTCGTCGGAAGAAGCAATTATAGAGCAAACTAGAGAACGCCGTCAGTTTCCCTAACAGAACATTTGATGTTAGTTATTTCTCAAAAAGACACTTAGTGTGATGTTCATGTCTTGAAGTCTTGTCGTGTCCAGCACATGAGCATTTTACTTAACCTGTGCCGTCCTCAGCCGTTCTTGGAACAGGAGGTAGACCTAGTAAGTGAACCAGGAATAGGCGGCCGGTCTGCTAGTGCTGCGGTGACAGGGGCAGCGAGGCTGCTCCCGCCCTCATGTGTCGTCCAGTCCCTAGCAGGCGCTGGCACAATGCAAGACACGTTGAGGGCCTTGTGTTCTGAGCAGAATGAAGGAAACTTGCTCATCCTCCTTGACTTCTTCCCAAACCAAGAAGTTGTTAAAATGTGAAAAGGAAATACGAAAGTATTGTTCCCTCTAAAAACGTGAGCATGTCGGTAAGGCCAAGGTTTATACTGGGAGGCAATGCATTCCCCTCTCTCCAGACCGAAGACCTCTGGGGTGGGGCGGGCTCCTCGGCAGCACCATGACACAGCCTCTCTCTCGACAGCCACCACCTCGGACACGTGCGTCTGGGGCCCCTGCAAGGAAGGCTGTGCGCCTGGAAGCCACACTGCTTGTCCCTTGTCAGAAGACCCGTGGAGATGGTGGCGTTTCAGAGCGGGCCATCAGGACAAGCCAGTCATTCACTCCTCCGCTTGCCTGAGTTCAGTCTGACGTCCGCTTACTGCACCAGGAGGAAACCTACACTGACAGCACGAATGTGGCTCCCTGGGGAAACGCTGTCACCGGGCTGCAGTTCAGCACGTGCGAGTGGATTCGAGGGCCACGGTAAGAAGCAGGCCGCCACAGGCTGCTGCTCCCACACCTCTGCACCCTCGGGTGCAGCCACCCCGGGAGTCAGGCCCAGCAGGCCCACCGTCACGCTGCCTGTGCGTCCCTCTCCCCATGTCCCTCTCTGCCATTCCTGCACTCACCCATGTGTTTCCCCAACACACATCTGCATGGCTCTCTGAGGACACAGAGGGAAGGGACGGGAGGCTTCCTTCGAGGGGCTCAGTCCCTCAGCAGGGTTGGGGGGTATCAGAAAACTGAAATGCTTTGGGTCCTGTGCTGGAAGGCTCTGGGCTCTAGGGGAGCAGACACTTTTTTGGGGGGTCGTGAGCTATAAGAAAAACTGAGCTATTCGACCAGGTAGAAAGGAGGGTAGGGAACACAGCAGGTTCAGGGGGTGCCCCGGTGCGGGGCTGCAGGGTGAGTCTGTGCTCCAATGTCTGACTGTGTCCTGTAGAAGATGGGGTGTCACAGATGAATTCACACTGAGAAACGATCTGAGCGAGCGTGGATTTGGAAAGCTGGTTGTGGCATTGGGATTAGAACGGAGGGCCAGTGGCAGACGACTGTCCCTCTGGGCATCAGAATGACCCAGGCCGAGGGGACCAGAGGCCCGAACTCAGTGCCGTGAGGACTCAGGGACGTGCTCCTTCTTCCCATCACGTCTGCTCCGCCTTCTGAACAGCATCTCTCTCCGTCTCCGTGTTCCTCTTGCATTTCTCTCTTATGTTGCATTTCTGTCTCCAGCCGCTCACGTTGCCAGCCTCCTGCGGGCAGCTGGAGTGGAAGTTCCATCCAGAGACTGTTGTTTCTGGTCGTCCTAAAAGCCTACATCATTCAAAGCCTCCCAACAGAAGAATGTTTTTCTGGCATGAGAACAAGCCAGGTCCGAGCACCGAGAAGAGCGTGCTGTTGCAGAGATTCGTTTTTTCCACCAGGGTCTCTGGGTGGCCCGTCCGCATGGGCACATCGAGGCCCAGGTCACTCGTTCCAGGATTGAAAGGTATGAATGTAGCGCTATTTCCATCCAGTCTGTGATCGAAAGATGTCGAAAAGACTCTCAATATCCTATTACAACGCACGTGTTCTTACTCATTAGAAGGTTCGTGAGACGTGCGTTGTCAATACAATTGTTTACCTCATCAATTAGAAGTGGCCGTGGGAAAAATAAGTAACAAGAAAACTTCATAGTGAAATGGACGTTACCAAGAAGCCACAGGGCCATGGTCCAGTGCTGGTGCGGGATGGGGGTGGTGGGGCACAGAGGGCACACCAGCCATGTGGCTGGGCGGGGGTCTGCAGGCATGTCCTACCCACTCAGTTCACTTCATCCCCTGCAGGGGCCTGGGGCACCTGGCCACCAGGGAAGGGGCGGATGTCAGGCTGAGGACGGAGCCCAGGGTGGTGGCCCGCAGCCCTGCACGCAGGATGCTGCCCAGGTTTTAAGAGGCATGGACTTCACCAGGGCTGGGGAGGGTCCCAGACCGAGTGCTGGGTGCTTCTGCACATCAGGGTAGCTCGTCCTGAAGGCGAATCACTTCGCAGCACACCTGCCACTAAAATGAGCTTACACTGAACGTCAACTGTAGCAGACACATTTTTTTAAAAAGCAGCTTCCTGCAGGATTAGTGTGGGTACTTTCCATACAAAGAACCTGTCACTCAGAGGGTGCAAACTACTTGCCCACAGCACAGAGCACACGTTGCGAGCTGCTGGGTGCAGGCAGGTGCGATCGATTGAGTGGTCGTTGCACATGGGCCATGTGAGTCTCGTCTGGGATGCTCTCCAGCCCGGGGAGGTCTGGGGGCACATCCCAGAGGAAATAGTGCAGCTCCAGCCCCAACTGTCAGAATCCTCCCCCCGGTGACCGTTGTTTTGCTGCTGAATCCGCGTGTGGGCGTCCAGGGAAAGGAATGAAGTCACTTCCTCAGCAATGCAGCGAGGCCCAGTGAGTTCGGTGCCTGGACACCTGACTAACCGAGCCCTCACGAGAGTGGATAGGCTTCCAGAGACCTTGGCGGCCCCCGCAGAATCCTCCTCACAGGCCATTCCATCTCTAGGCATCTGCAGAACGAGGCCTAGAAATTGCCAGGTTTTGGTGCAGTTGATAACTGGTGACATGAGGGGACTTCCTGCCCCATGAATCTCCTGGCTCCGGTCACAGTCCAAGCGTCCCTCCTGCTGTGAAGTGAGGGTCTCATTTCCTGTTCCTTCTTCCACTAAAAACCAACATTCTGCACTAGTTCAGTGTGATCGTCTTTGTGATAGAAAACAACCTTCCACAGAAAATGAAGTGGTTTGTCATAAACAAGGATGGGTGCCCTGGGAAAACATGCTGCGGAATCAGAGGAAAAGCCTCTTACAAAAAATCGCCCGAACTTTCACAGATGGTGAGCCACGTGCTGGGCAGCGGGTGGGCTCCAGCCGGGGGACATCGGCGGGGAGGGCGGCGGCTGGCCCGCAGCCTCAGCACCGTGTGCAGGAGGGAAGCAGGCAGCACCAGGGCCCAGGGGCTATGGGGTAGAACCAGGGTCGGAGGACTGTGTCTGACTACTGCCCCCTGCAGAGTGGACATATGTAAAGGCCACTCTGGAAACGAGAGTGAGTGGCAGGTCAGGACAAGCAGCCACTCCCCGTGGTGTTACTTTAGGAAAATCAGAATACACTCTGCTATTTGCCGAGGACCGTGTTAAAGCAAAGTGGAGGGGCTGGTCAAAGCTAACAGCTATGACTGGCTGAGAACAAGGTATCAGGTAACTAATGGTTACTGTTGGAATGAAGGAAGGCAACATGGGTTATTCTGCATCAGAAGGTGGATCTTGGGAACAACAGGAACAAGGTATCAATGTAGAAAATTAGTGTGGACTCTTATTTGCTAAGACACAAGCCAAAATGTCTACTCAGGGACGTGTACCTCCCCCAACTTCCCCACGGTGTCCCCAACCCACCACACTCACTGTAGCTGCCACCCCGCCCGGCAGGTTATCAGTGTCTTTGTGTATGTGTGTGAGTGTGTGCACGTGTGTGTGCACCCAAGTGTAACTGCATGCGCATGCATGAGTGCGTGCACGGGTGTGAGTGTGTGCGTGTGAGCATGTGCCTGGGTGTGTGAGTGTGGGTGAATGTGTGTGTGCCTGGGTGTGAGTATGTGTGAGATTTGCAGAGCACCTGATGGGCACTTGTGCAATGAGTGGGGCCCCTTCACCTCTGCGGTTGCACTCCAGTCTCTGGATGCAGGAAACAGAGAGTATTTGTTCTCACAGGGTCCCCCTCGGGGTGTGGACCAAAGCCTCAGGTTGAACTGTTCATACACATCTGTGCTGTCACTCACAGGCCTGAAGCCTGGCGCATTGGCAAGTTCATGAGTAAACCGATCTCTGCCAGCGTTCGTGCTGGTCCAGCTCACCTGGAACGTTTTTCAAGTCGTGGCCTGCACACCTGAGAGACGGCACTGCACACAGGCACCCTCGGGTGAGGGGTCTGTCTTCCTTCCAGCACGGCCTCTTCTCACTGCCCGGCTGCTCTGTGGATTCTGAGACAGGGAAGCCCCTGAAGCCTGTGCATATTTTAAGAGAAACACACTGGGGAACCCTAAGAAGTCCTGTTTGTAAAAACTGATGTTTGGCAGAGGAATTCACGACCTTGAGTGACAGGATTTCAACTGACTTCCTCTTGGGAAAGCAGGGCCCTGAGCTGAGACGATAAAGTGACAAGAAATGACACAGACCTTGGCTGTCAGTCCCAGCTCTGCCAGCAGGTGCCCGAATGGCCCCAATGAGGCACTGAGCCTCTCACGGCACTTGCCCCATCCCGCCCATCCACTCCCACACCTGCACACCTGGGGAAGCACCTGGGAGACCGCAGGACGAGCCCATTTCCTCCCAGCCTCTTCAGGCCTATAGAACGGCCCCTCTCCACATCCGGAGCCTGCAGCCCACTGGGACTTCTGCGAAGCCATGAGAGCCTCTGTCCTGAGATCTAGAAGCTGACCCCAAGCCGTCCAGGGCAGCCGGAGGCATGCAGGGCTGTGGCCAGCCCCTCCTGTTGTGGGGGAGGGGACTCCTGAAAGCTTCACTGTTCCCTGGCCCCCCAAGCCTTTCCCTTCAGGCCTCTATGCCTTTGATCTGCCCTGGGGCGCTCAGCCAGCCAGACCAGAGCGACCTGAGACCCAGGGGCAGGGCGCTTGCTCGGCAGCAGCCAGGCGTGACCTCTTCATTGCAGGGCACACCCCCAGGTCAGGGCAAGTGTTAAAAGAACACTTGAGTTACTCAGAAACACTTTAGTGTTGATCAAAATATGAGGGGAGACCCCAAAACCTGGAATTTGTTTATTAAAAATCGTGTATTTATTCTTACCTGTTTAAATCTCAGTCACCTTCAAAGTACTCTCATCTGATGCAGTATACCTATTGAGACTTTTTTCCCACTGCCCAAAACAGTTTTTGAACTTGTCGATTTTGATGCCTTTTAGTGCTTCTGCCATTTTTTGTTTCACCTCTTCCACATCAGCAAAATGTTTCCCTTTGAGGACTTTTTTTATTAGAGGAAACAAAAAGAAAAGTCACTTGGGGTGAGATTGGGTGAATTGGGAGGGTGGGCACGGGGGTCATGCTGTATTTGTTCAAAAGCTGCTGAGCACTCAGCGTGGTGTGGGCAGGTGCGCTCGCAAGTCACCCATCGTGACATGGGCAAACACGTTGAAAGAGTCTTCAGAAACAATCACCGAAGCTGAATGCAGCCTCTCACAACAACGCCAGCTGGTACACTGATACAGATGGGCTCCCAGAGCACTCACGCAGCAAAGGAAGCCTGTACTAGGGGCCCACCCTCCAGGAGATAATCCTGGTTTTAGGGGTCCCTCCTTGTAGTCTATTTCCTAAAATAAGGAAATGAGCACAATAGTTTGATATTTCAATAAAGAAATGCTTAAGCAAGGAGTTGATTACTTTAAGAATATTTCAATTACTTGAGAATTTTGCTCACCAGAAGCACATTTCGTAGAAAATGACAGGCCTGCGAGCCTTGATGCCCTTGGGGGGACTCTGAGGAGTGGAGTGGGGGACAAGCTCTATTCTGAGCAAACCTTTTCAGGCCTGGACAAGAGAAATTGCCCTTTCAAATGTAGTTGGTGACAGTCACGTTGATTTTCACAAAGAAACACAAAAATCTTTGGAAACTGGAAGATTTTGCATCTATTCATAGCCACGTGCCCACATAACCCGAAATACCCACAGCATCAACTTGATTAAGGAGGCGTAGCCTACGCTAAACAACTTCAAACAAAGTGACTGGGAGCAGGAAGTCCCGGTTCCTCCGCCTCCGTCAGCCGCTTTGATTGAGCATTTGAGCCGAGAGGCAGCAGATGTCTGCACACGCGCATCGCTGCTGGGAACCCACGCGGTCTGACCGTCTCTCTCAATCACTGTGAGGTCACCGTGGAGGCAGCCGGGAAAAATAGCACAGGGAAATTTAGAAAGACTGTTTGTGCAGTAGTTACGCTTTGCATTTTGGGAGAATTGTATGTTATAACTAGAGATTTCACTCTTCTCATGAACGAGCCGAATGCCAGGGTGTAAGCACAGGTTTTTACAGACATTTTAATACTGAAAACTAAACCACCACTTTAATTTTCATTTTTTAAATTTCTTGAAAGTTTCTCGGAAACTATCAATAGCTCATGTATATGGAAAAGAAAGCCGGAGTTCCTGAAAACAAGTTTGGGTGTGACGAGTGGAGGACAGAAGGGGAGAGCAGGCCTTGGGTTGCCCAAAAGTCCCTCTGGTTTTTCCCTGCGATGGCCCTAGTAGCGCCCAGCTGCCTCTCACTTCACTTGAAACAACTTTGTTAGACTGTTTTGTGACCGCTGTCCTATCAGTGTGCAGTTTAAAAAGTCTTTTCAAAACTGGTGAATTTTTGTGCAATATTTTAGGCATTTCATGCTTTGTTATTTCAGAAAGGTAAAGCAAAACGCAAAAGAAGGTTCGTGCAGGGTGTGGGGAAGGCACTGTGACTGGTGGAACGTGTCGGGGTGACCTGCGAGGCGTCCTGCTGGGGATGCCCCGCCAGACACCGCTGCCCCTCGGCCGGGAGACAGGTTGTCGTCGATGGTGATTGCATCGACACCTTAGTGGAGAACAATCAATGTTACTCCACACGGGAGAGCGCTGACATACCCCAAATATCCAAGTCACACGGTGCTTGGTGAAAGTGAAAAATGTGTTTTATTTCACGGAAAAACCACACGCCCTTTCGGCGGCCCGGCAGCCTTGGGCGCACTGGTCAGGAGAAGGCGCCTGCGTGACAGCCGCTGCGGCGAGCCGGCCTGCACTCCTCCCTTCGCCGCCCGCCAGGCCAGCACGCCGCACGCCCTCAACGCACGCAGTTTCACTAAAGACCTACAATACATTTCAAAAAGTAATAAAAATAGAAGGCAAAGCGGAATGAGATTCCTATCAATCTACTATAAGTGCTTTGTTTATCTGAGGAGTCAGATTCATTTTCTAAATAAGAACGTTTTTATTCAGTAAACATTGTAGTCGGAAAAAAAGCGTCTATTTCTTACCGGGTTTCAGTACAAGTTTTCAAGTGCTGGTCCTACCGTGTATTTGTAGATTAACCTCCTAAGGAAGAACTGACGATATTATTGCTAGGAGGTGTCGGGGATCTCCAGGGAAACAGAACCGGCAGGACACACACACACAGATGCACGTATGTAACCGTGTGTGTGGCGGGGGGAACTGACTCAGGCGGTCGCAGAGGCTGAGAACCCCCACAGGTCTGCAGTCTGGAGGCCTGAGAGCCGGGGAGCCGCTGAGACAGCCTCGGCCCGGGTCTGCTCGCAGGAGCCCCGGGTCTCACCTGGAAGACCATCAGGCACCGGCAGGGGCAGATCCTCTTTCTCCTCCCGCTTCACCAGGCTGCCAAGAGCTTGGCCGAGGCCCCCCGCGTCGGGGAGGGTGAGTTTCACTCAGTCCGCTGATTTAAATCTTGATCTCACCTAGAAACACTCTCAGAGACACACCCCGAATCACATTGGACTAAATATCTTGGCACTCTGGGGCCCAGTCAAGCTGACATACAAAATTTTCCATCATGACTGACATATAAGTTATTACTTTTAACCCAAATCGATAGTGAAGTACCCAGCACCAGCTGGCTTGAGCGTCCCCTGTCACTGTGGGGGAGGCGGGGAGCAAGCAGCACCAGGGGAAGCCCAGGGTGCGGCCGGACTCTCTGACGAAGACCCGATGCTGGGATGACAGGGCTCTGCCCCTCCCTCACACCTCTACGCCACTGCGGTGGGGCAGTGATGGGGTTACAACGGAGAGGACCGCACGTCTCAGACAGGCAATCTGGGAATTTCTGGAGGAGTGAAAGGACAAAAGGGACACAGAAGCAAAGGACACCAGAGGAAATTTAGCCTCTGACATCACAGCTGCAGCAGACAGTCACCTGGGCCTCACACCTGGGCGGGTGAGCCCACACCACATGCTCAAGGACATTCTCCTCAGTTACTCTAATCCAATGCATCGCGTCCAGCTTTCAAGACACGGCTTTATGTGAAAAACGCCATCTAAAGAGACAAAGCAAACACCAAAGGCAGAAATGGCACGTTTTGGAATTATCAGACTACAGATTTAAAATGATCATGGTTAACATTCGAAGGGCACTCATGGAAAGAGTGGACAACCTGTACGAAAAGACGGGTGACGTGAGCTAAGAGAGGGTAGGAAGGAAATTGAAAACACGGAACTAGAAATGAAAAGTGCCTTTGACAGATCACCCGCAGACTGAACGTGTCAAATGAAAGGACCGGTGAGCTCAAAAACACGTCAACAGAAACTTCTGAAGCTAAAATGTAAAGAGAAGAAACAACGCCCAACCCTGGACGTGGCCCGTGCCCTGAACTGTCAGACAACTATAAAAAGTATAGCACACACACTGGGAATACTAGAAAGGGGGAAAGAACAGAAAAATACCTTGTCTGATAGCGTCTGGCTGAGAAGCTTTCAGAATTGATGGCAGACACCAGACCACAGACCCAGGAAGCCCAGAGAGCACCGAACAGGACAACGCCGACACGCCTGCCCCATGCATGGCGCATCCAAACTCGGAATACCAGAGACGAGGAGGGAGAAATGCGCTTCACTCAGAGAGGAACAGAAATGAGAATTACATCAGACTTTTACTCATAACCCACACAAACGAGAAGAAAATGGAGTCAGATAAACAAGAAGAAAATGGAGTGAGCTATTTAAAATGTGGAAAGAAAAGCCGGCCTAGAATTCTGTATCTGGCAAAACCATCCTTCCCAAGCGAAGGAGAAATAAAAACCTCGGATGAACAAATGTGGATTTAGTTCCGAGAGTTCCGCCCTCTGAGAAACGTTAGGCCTTCTGCAGAGCGGGAGACCGCACAGGCCTGGCCCTCGGATCTACGTGGAGGGAAGGGGAGTGCGAGAGAGGGAACAAACAGGGTCGTGCAGGGCAGGGACGCTGTGCCGTGTGTCCACACTCACAGGCCACGCCCAGACAGTGAACCCTAACACCAACCGTGGGCCGGTCTTAGTTCATGAAAGTGTGTCGCTGTGACTCACCACAACCGCAACAGAGGTGCATCACTAATGTGCCATCTCAGCAGCGAGACTTGGGGTCAGAGGGCAACGGGATGGAGGAGCCATCACCACTTTCTGATCCATGTTTCTGTAGACACAAGGTGCTCCAAACAATAAGGTCTGTTCATGAAAAAACTAAGTGGCGACAATGAAGAACACCTCGGCGGCCCCCAGACACCCTTAGATTTGTCCCCCATGCCATTCCCGTCCTGGACAACGCCACTGTACCCGGAGGGGAGTGACGTATGTTCTCACGTTGCCCCCGTCCACGTGCACTGTAAACACTTGTGTTTCTATGTCTGTATTCACATGGAATTTGGCACGTGTGTGTTTGAGGCAGGCTCAGTGTCCTGGGGAAAAGGGAGTCATGTAGCAGCTGAGAGTGACCTTCCTGGAGCCTAAAGACAGACAGACCGGCTGACGTCCGTGAAGACGACGTGAAAACCTCCACTTTTCCGATGGA
>PVKM010048442.1:0-11210 GCA_004027735.1 Carollia perspicillata
CTGAGGGTTCTCTGCCTCCAAGCCCCAGATTTCCTCCAGCCCTGCCAAGTCTGCTCCTGGCCTCAGCAGCCTGGGGCTTCCTTTTTCTGCAAGGCAGGAGCTCAGCCAAGCTGCTTTTAGAGACATGACCCCAAGCAGACAAAGGCCAGCTGAATGTCTGTGGGCAGGCACCCGAGCTTTGTGTCTAGCCGGGACTTGGGGGCAGACACAAAGGAAGAGGCTGCACTTAGAGCAGAGCCCGGATCCCAGTGGCCACTCTGACTCCTGTGGGGTCATGGGCAACTGACAGAACCTCTCTGAGCCTCGGTTTCCACAGGGCAAAGTGGACATAGTACTACAAGCTTGCATTTGCGGGTTGAGATAATGGGCTAAAGTGCCTGGCACAGCCCCAGTGCGCAGCACCCGGCGTTTGTGGGCAGTGTGAGTAAGTTGGAGACAGGCTTACATTTCCCAGGTTCCAGACAGGTTGCCGAAGGGCTCTTGAAATTTCCACTTAGCAGGTGCTGCTGGGAGAAAGACCTAAGAACTGGCTTTGTACCTTGCTTTGCTGTGTGACCTTGAATAAGACACTGGGTCTTTCTGAAATGGAAGGTTAGCAACAGGGGAGTGGGAGGAGAGGGTGGGGAGAAGGTACAGAGAATAAGTAGCATAGACGGTGGGGAGAAAATAGACAGGGAGAGGGCAAGAGTAGTGTGGGAAATGTAGAAGCTAAAGAACTTATGACACATGGACATGAACTAAAGAGGGGGAGTGTGGGTGGGAGGGGGTTTGCAGGGTGGAGGGGAATGAAGGGGGAAATGGGACAACTGTAATGGCTTAATCAATAAAAAAGTTAAAAAAAAAAAGAAAAGAAAAGACACTGGGTCTTTCTGAACGAGGCTATAATGGGGGTGGTACAACCACTCCCAGCAGCAGAGCCCCAGATGCATGCATAGCACATATGCCTCAAGGGCCATTATTTTATTTTATTTTTATTAGTGCACAAAAACTGGCTCTGAGAGGCCTCGGAAGGAGTGTGTGGCCAGGGGACAGTGGCTACTGGCAGACCACTGTGCAGGGTTGCAGTGGGCTGGGCAGAGCCTTCCTGGGGCCTGCGGATCCTTCAGCCCAGCTCTGAGGGCCTGGGAGGCAAGCACACCCAGACCTGGAGAAAAGTCGGGGCAACTCCCCCAAGATGCGGAAGGAGGAGTCCGGGGCACAGAGACCCTGGGAAAGCGGGCCATTGGAGAGCGAGCCTTCAGAGGGCGTCAAACTTTATAGAGCTGCAAAAGCACTTTTTCAAAGGAAGCCCCAAATGGGAAACAGACAAAAGCAAAGAAGGAGTCCTCAGGCGGTTCAGTTCCTCATTGTGTGGTGGGAAGTGCCTCATTGTTTGTGGCATGTCAGCGGAGCTCTGGGTGGAAGGTCCCCGACTTCATTTCCTTTACCAATAAATTTTTTTTCTAAAAAAATCCGGACTGACATCTGCATCTGGTTGACAACCTCTTCCTGTTGCAGAATAAGGATGTTAATAAAAAGACAGCTACCAACTCCCTGCACCATTACTACAACAAAGAAAATTTGTCCCCTCCTCACGGGAAATTGGAAGGACAGAGCTTTACACGGGCACGGCAGGGTGCTCAGCCTCATGAAAACTCTGCCTAATCTTGAGTTCGCTCATTTGCTTATTTAAAACCCACAGCAGCCAAGCAGCAGGTGGGAACCCCTTCCAGAGGGTTTCTGGCCACACTTATTCCAGTGCCTTGTTTTACAGAGGTAGGAACTGAGTCCCTGAAAACAGGAAGCTTGCTCATTGAATGACACTTGGGAAGTGTCTGTCCGATGCCACGCACTATGCTGGTGTTCGTCCCAGGGCTTCGGAGAGAAATTCTGCCTGGGAGGCCTGGACCCCACCGGGATCCATTCATCAGTAGCTCGCTGAGCTGCTGTCGTGGACCAGCTTGATGGAAAAACGACTCTGAACAGGCCCTACAGGATGGAGCCTAATGGGCTTTAAAATCAGAGAGGCAGACAGATTAAAAAAAAAAAACTAAAGAAAGCAAATAAGTAAGATGATTTTAGAGAGTGAAAGTGATGCAAAGATATAAGACAGGTAACCGAGAGTGACAACGAGGCGTGGTCTGCAGTCCCTCCGAGGAAGCGATATTTGTGTGAGGACCTGAATCATCAGAAGAACCTGGCCATGCAAAGGATTGGCAGAAAAACACTGCAGACAGGGGAAATGGCAAGAGCCAAGGTTCTGAAACGGAAATGGGTGTCGTGTGAGGGAGCAGCACCAGGAAGGTTCCAGAGTGGCAGCTGGTGGTGGTGAGTGAGGAGAGGGGAGGGGAGGCTTGAGCTGCTGCCCCTCAGGGAGACAGTCCAGGCCCGGGGTGCTGAGCAGACGCTCAGTAGGGGTGCAGCTGGGTGCCCAGAGGCTCCACCACCCAGAGGTCTGCCCTCCTGCACTCCGGCCTGTGATGAGGAGTGGGCGCTCCTGCATGGCTGCTGGCCTGACACGTGATCCAGTACAGGGTCGGGTGACCTGGGGCCTGAGAGCATCTCTCCTGCCATCTCAGTGTCTTCCCAACCCATCTCTGATCTGAAACCAAGGGACCGAATAAACCTGTCCCCATCCCCAGAAGATGACTGAGGCTGAAGAGGCCAGAGGTCTCATTCCACAGCACCACTGCCGGCCGGTCCTCAGCAGGGGCTGCTGGCCTCGAGGGGTGCCCTCTGAGTTCGGGCAAGGGTCTGGGGGGGCCTGCCCAGCTGGAGGGGCACCTCCTGCTCGTGCCGGGTGTGTGTTGTAAAGGGGGGTCTGGGTGTTTGTGGACTTGATACAGGGAAATGACTTAAACCCAGTAGGCCTTAGCAGAGGGTCCCCCTCCCCTAGTGTAAACGCCAAGGCCAGCCCGCGGGCACCAAAAGATAAGGTGCTAAACGGTCCCGCCCGGCCCTCGCCAGTCAAAACATAGAGTGTTGACTAACCAAATGAAGAAATCTGAATTAACCCCTGCATTCTGCTTCTGTATCTCGCTTCTGCCACGTAGCCACGTAGGAGTAGAGTATATAAGTCCTGCAGCCCTTTGTTCGGGGCCCAGAATTTGGAGTTGGACTCCTCTGGGACCACGCGTGAATAAAGGATCGTGCTCTTAACCCCTCTGGTGTCTGGTCATTTCGATTTCCTGTAACAGACTGACGAAAGACACTGAATAAATATATATTGAGCACCTACTCGATGCTGGGTGTTGTTCTAGGCCCTGCGGATGCCGTGGTGATAAATACACGCCTTAGATAAACCCAGGTTGTGGGGAGTACACTAAAGGCAATTAAAGGAGACGGTGGAGCAGAATGATGGGGCTGAGGGGTGGAGCCACTCATATCACGTGGTCAGGGAAGACTCCTTTGAAAAGAGGCAGTTGGGAGTCGAGCTTGAGAGCCCACCAGCCTTGGGACATTAGGGGGCCGAGGGGCTAGCAAAGGCACCAAGGTAGGAGCAGCACTGCAGGTTCCAGGGACATAAGGAAGGCCAGATGGCTGGAGCAGAGAAAACTGGGGAGGGAGGATACAGCAGAAAATGGAGAGTCTTGCCAAACTGCACAAGTCAGGGCCTAAGGGGACAGGGAAGACCGATCCCTTCCCCTCCCCTAGGATGTTCAGAAAACAAAATCCACATCTGCGTGACAAAAGCGGGCAAGGTAAAGAAAGCACCCGAATCTAGAGACCTGGGTTACTGTCGTACCTTCCTGTGTGACCTGGGGCAAGTCTGCTGCCCACTCTGGGCTTCTCTGTAAAACAAGACCGTTAGCCTAGACTAGGAAGATAAATAGGTTTTCTCGTTAGTACCGATTCAGACCAGTGACAGTGACTGCCAGGGCACTGGGCTGAAAGGATGCTGAGGTCCCTTGCGGGTTGATCATCAGAGATGCTGAAACCGATTAGTGATGTCTGCTACAGGTGAGAATTGAAGGCAGTTGCACATATGCCGCCACCTGGTTGCCATTCCTGGGTCACGTGGCTGAAGACCACATTGGACATGCCTGTGCTCCCACCTGTCTTCGGCATCTGTATTTCCCCTCTGGTTCACCAGAATGGAGTACTGTGTGAGCCCCTGGCACAGACTGACATCAGAGCATAAATCGTAACTGACGTGTTACATTGCCCAAGAGTTTACACCAGCCCCGGTGCACACAACCCAGGAGGTCCTCATAGCAGCCGTGGGGGTGGGGCTTTAAGTCTTTTCTGCACTCCATGTGTTGAGGCCCAGAGAGCTTCTGGCCATGCAGCCAGCAAGGGGCAGAGCCAGAACTGGAACCCATCTCACTGCAAACCCCACATTCTTCCTGCTGTGACAGTGCCTGCTCTGGGGAGGCGTGGACACTGCCCTAGCAGAGAATCACAGCAGGGCTGGGGCAGAGCGCTGACTTCTCCTGTTCCTTCCCGCTCCCCTGGAGCCTGCTGTCTCCAGCAAATTCCGCCTCCTGCTGTGAGGAGGTAGGCTGGCCCAGCAGGAGCCTGGCAGCTCTCTCTACCAACTGCTGTTTGCTTTCCCTCTTCCCCCACTTCACCTCAGTCTGTCCCTGCAAGGAAGCACAAGAGGGAGATAAAGCAGCGTGCCCAGGCCCAAGTCAAGGTGACCTTTAGGGCAGGGGATCCTGCGGCTGGCTGGATCAGTGCAGCACTGTGGTTTGTGGCCCAGCCAGTCCGACAGGGCTACCCAAGTGAAGGCCCCCTCTCTGGGAAGTGTGAGACCTGAGGGGCATGTACTGGGAAGTATGACACCTGAAGGGCAGGTACTGGGGCCTGCTTGCTTAGCCCCTTGTGAGCACACTAAGCCAGCGTGCTAGAGCCAGTTGCTGAGGGCGTGCCCTGGGGGCTGCCTTGGGTGTCATCCCTGATGAGCTTGAGCAGGTCACGTAGACTCTCTTTCTCATAGTAAAATGGGATTTGTACTGTCACCAAAATAATGCCACATAGCAAAACCCCCCAAATCTCTGTGGCTTAGAGCAACATTTATCTTCATGTTCAAGGGCTATGGGGTGGACTGCCACTGGGCTGGGCTGGCCTGGACTCTGGGCTCCAGATGCAGATTGGGTTGGAGTCTGCTCCCCGGGCCTCTTGTCCTTCTTGAACCAGCAGCTGCTGGGGCCTCGGTTCAGCTCCATGCATTTATTCTGGGGCAGTGGCTACTCAGACATGTTCTTCTCACAGCAGTTGACCAGAGCACAAGAGGGCCTTTCTAGGGACACGCAGGGACATCCATGCCTTTGCTCTGACATCTCATTGATCAAAGCCAGCCTCACGGTCAGACCCAAGGTCAAGGGGTGGGTGGTCACTGCCCACATGAGGTCATGGCAAGGGTATGGATGAGTAAATCTATTACAGGGAGGGAAGACTTGGGATCTAACTCAGGCTGCCACTGAGGTGCAGAGGGACTCATATAGCAACCACTGCTCATACTCACAGAGCAATACCATGTGCCAGGTGCAAAGCAAAGTGCTTCAGGGCCAGCCCCCATGAGGTGGCTCTTCCCCACCCCATCTACTCCACAGAGGGGGCAGCGAGGCCCTGGAAGCTGAAGTCCAGGCCACTTGACCATGGGTCCAAACCCTTAGCCACTGTGGCCCAGGCCCTTCCCCTAGTGTGGTGTTGCTTACATACAGCCTGACGGTGGTCCCCAGAGGTATCTGCACTTATTCCTACTTGGTAACTGGGGTGCCCGAGGCCAGAGAGGAGAGTCCCATAGCTGAGCCCGCCCATCCGGAAAGCTGGCAGGTCAGATCTGTCCGCAGACCTCTGATCCTTTCCATGCTGAGTGCTAAGATCTGTTCTTTTCGGTCTTAAACATTTCTTAGGCTAGGAGGGCAAGGAGCACCAGCCTGCAAGTCAGGATGTCCACATTTCACCTCCGCTGGGTGCTGATGTGGGCAAGTCCTCGTTGTTTAACTTGGCCCCTGCAGCTCTGACGGTGAATGACAGGAAAGCCCGTTTCCTCCAGAGCCGTGCCAGTGCCGCCCTGCCCGTGCAGGGGACGCTATTTCTATATATCCTTCCCTCCTGGACCCTGACCCTGACCTTCCGCTGCCCCCAGCTTGGAAGCCGGGGAGAGCCTGGGCCCCCGCCACCCCCCAGGCCAGAGGATTTCCTGGCTCTGCCCCACCAGGGAGCACTCATCAGGGCCCCCACTCCAGCTAGAGGACAGGCAGGGAGAGTGGCTGGCCCAGTGTCCCGCGTTTGTCCTTCTGCTTCTCTCTTGAAAAGCAAGAGGGGAGGCCAGCACCGGCTCCACTCTGGCAGAGCTAGAGCACCAGCTCCCCTTTGTCCTCCCCACTGCCTTGCCACTCCCGAGGATCACCCAGGGCTCAAACACAGCAGCCAACGTCTGCTTTTGATCTTTGCAGGGGGAGGGAGGAGAAATGAATTGTTATTTATTGACCTTCTTTCATGTGCCAGACACTATAAAGCAATAGTTGTTATATTGATATTATAATAGGTAAAACCATATATATATGAAACCATTTATTTTATAAGTGTGCTAGAATGGCCTATAATGTATGTAACTAGAAGAACCCCCAGCTGGGGCTCAAGAGGGCTTGGCCTGAGTCTTGGCCCTGTTGCTAAAAGTTTCCCTGAGCCTCCGTCTCCCAATTTGCTGGGTGATCTCGTGCCCTACTCCCAAGCCAGGCGTTCCAGAGTCTGGCCTGATCGGTCCCTCCTGAGCAAACACCATAGACCTTTGCCTGTCTGGACAAGGAAAACCGTCTTCTTAGATTGAGGTTTCATGGATTGGGTAGCATATTCACTGGTATCTAAGCCATTGATGTTTCTGGTTTCTAGATAGGAATCTGGTTGTGAGGATGGAGTCAGCTTGTTCTGAACCTCCTTCCTTCCACGTTGCCTTGAGACGGGTCATTCAATGGGTTGGGCCCATCTTGCCGTCTTGCCAGTGGCGGGGGCCTGGATAAGAAAGATACCCTTCTGCTTCCTCAGGCTCCTGTTATGTGCTTTTGTGTAGGAATTTGCACCCCGATGAGCCTCTTAGTACTAATTAGAGACCGGAGAGGAGCAGGTAATTATGAGGATGGGGTTGGGTTATCTTGACTTTGGTGGGGTGGGTGTGGGAACTGCAGAGACTGTTGCATTTAATGCCAGTCACAGGGGCCCACGGAATCTGACTCCGTGTGTGTGTTTCTTTAAAACTGCTAATTGTCAGGGTGCAAATATTTTCACAGTTTGCTCTCCAGGAGAGCGTTATTACTGAGCACACTGGCAGCCTCCTTGAAGTCAACTGGCCACAGTCAACATGGAAATCCTAATTAATAGACGCTCATGCTGCTCTTGGGCATGGCAGCGGAAGCAATTATCATGATTTAATTGACTTTTCTCCCCTCTGTTATGCACTCTGCTTTTTCCATTTTCTTGATTTGGGAAGGGTTTTTTTTTTTTTTTTTTGGAAAACTCTTTTCTCACTCCCTCCCCCCACTTTTATACAGACTCTCTCACACCAGTGCTCTATTGATCAAACCCTATTACAGTAAATATTGTGACAGCACAAATCTCTATATTACAGGAGCGTCCAGGCCCGAGCCAATGGCTGACTTGTTGGGCGCATATTGGTTCTGCAAGGTGCAGTCACACCCCACGAGGTGTCTGGCAAGGAGGCCGGGGATCGATTTGCCCAGAGGTTCTGGTTTCCACAGGCCCCTTTGGACCACAGGGGACAGAGGGCCACCTGCACTAGTGCCACTGAAGGCCTGTTGCTGTCAAGATACACTCAGGGCTCAAGGAAACCCAAGAGACAAAAATGGGGGTGTCTCTGAGCTTCTGGAGCCAGAAAACCGCCTGAAGAAATCTCTCTGGGGTCAGGCTCTCTCAGGATGGCTTATTGCTCTCTCTGCTTTCACTAGCGTGTTCTGCTCATTTATCTTGACTTGAACCATTTGATGAGTGGACACTAAGCCCTCATAGGTTTCAGTTCGGCTCCCCACACCAATTGGCCATTCCCTCTGAGCCTCCCTGTGCAAGTCTGAATGCCTTCCACCCCAGGCCATACCTTACACTCTAAAGGTCAAAGGGCTGGCTGCCCTGAATGAACACAGGTGTCCTCCCTGCATCAATCAGCTGTGGCCAGTAGGCAGGGGATCTTGCAGTCCACTGTCCACTCCTCAGGAGCTGTGGACAAAGCCTTTTGTAGATAGATGAGACTGTGGGTGGTAGCAACATAGCACCTGGGAACTAGACTGCTCGGGTTCAAATCCTGGTTTAGTCACTTGCTCTGCATCCTTGGGCAAATTACTTAAAACTTCTGCCCCTTGATATTCTCATCTGTAAAACGATAGCACCTACTTCGTAGGGTTGTTATGAAAGATAAATGACTTCAATCTTGTCACATACCACATAAGCACTTAACAAAATGTGAGCTTATCACCAGGGCCAGGTGGACACATGAGGCTACTTCCGATGTCTGATAAGCAAGTAAGAATATCCTAGAGTTACAGACACTGAGGACACAAGGAGCCTGAGCGGTCACCTAATTTAACCCTCTCGTTGTACACAAGGGGAGACCGAAGCACAGAGGGGAAATGTGACCTTTTTAAGGTCAAGTGGTTTTGACTAATATGATACTGAAGTATTCCACGCACAGCTAAATTTAAGACCAAGGCATTCCTCAGGTCCCCTTGGGGATTATTGAGAGCAGTTAGCTTTGAATTAGACATTACAGATAATAAAATAAGGTAGAAGAGGAGATGGACTTGGGATTCTTATTTCTTTTCTTTGTCCCCATATGGGAATTCTGAGTTAGGCTCATAACGAGGTTTTAACCTTTTAAAGTACATCATTGTCATTGATCATCTTTTCCAGACGGTTCCTGTCTGTTGAGTCAGGGAGCAAGATGTCACCAATCAGCTGTGATTTATTTTATTTTTTCCTCTTTTTTTAAATTGTATTTTCCCCCATTACTTGTCAGCTGTTATTTTAGATACTTAGCTTCTCTGAGGCTCAGTTTCCTTCTCAGGGGTAGAGATTGTTTCTTCTTTGCCTCCTCTTCCTCTCCTTGAACGTTGTCTGGCACATAGTGGCTGTCCACAGAACTTTCTAGAAATGAGTCGAGTGATCCCTGGAGATAGTAGTGAGGGTCGGAAGGAGTCAGCGGCAATGGCAGGCTGTGTGGACAGCTGTGGCCCTGAACGGCGAGGCCGTTAGGTGCAGGAGCTGAAGTTCCCAGGGGTTCCGATGCTCCCAGCCGTGACTGTACTGGAGGAAAGATGACCCTTGCTGGGTCTGTTTCTTTTAGGATGTTTGCAGAGGGAGGCCAGACTGGAGGGGTTGAGAAGTGCATGGAAGCTGTAGAAATGGAGTGAGAGGAGCAGACAACTCCTTTGAGAAGCCTGTCTGAGGAGGGCAGGAAAGAGACGGGGTCACCTCTGTGCGCGTGGGGGCAGTGAAATGATGAAGATGCCAGAGAACATTTACCTGTTGATGGGATGGGGCTGGGTAGGGGAGGTGCTCTGTGAACGTTTCCTGAATTCACGGACTTTCGTTGGAGCTCTCAGCATTGCCAGGGTCTTTCCTAGCATTCCCAAGAGTGGTTGTGGGTAAGGTGGTTGGTGATAATTTAAGCCCAAGGCTAGTGTATTGGTCAAGGCAGTGCCATGTGCTGTGAGAGCTAAATTCTGGATCTCAGCAGCTTAACACGGTGCAAATTTATTTCTCACTCAGCAACAGTTCTGTGAAAGTGGGGACAACTTTCCCCACCCCTAGTTCCTTCCCTCTTCAATATGTGGCTTCTAAGGTTACCGGGGAAGGAGAAAGATAAGGTAGAGAGTGTTCATCCACTACCTCATCACAATAGCCTGGAAGAACCCACATCACTCCCACTCCCATTGGTAGAAACATATCACATGGTCACAAATGTGCACAGGAGTCTGGGAAATGTAGTTCCAGGCTGGGCAGCCCCTTCCCAGCCACAACTCTTCACACTGGAAGTGGAGGGAGTATGCGTGCTAGGGGACAGCTGCCCTCCTCTGCACTGGAATTCCAACCCCTTTCAGTGTCAGAGGAGCACTGCCCAGAAGCCTGAGGAGACACAGTCTAACTCTGGAAACATGTCACACCCCAAATGAAGATGAAGACCCTACTCCTGAGGGCTAAGGAGAGACAAGTCATTCTCCTGAGCCTCCGTTTTCCCAGTTGCACAGTATTAAGTCTTGCCCGACCAGCTCAGGAGGTTAAAAGAGCAAGGTTGGCACAGGCAGTGGAGCTGAGCTTGAGCACTCGCTCTTGCGCCCACTCGCCATGTGCTGCTGGGCAGCTTTCTGATCTTTCTGAGTCTTTGTAAAGACCCTCCCTGAGTCGCAGTGAGGGTTCGCTGAGTGAAAGGGAGCTGTTGCTGTGAGCATCCCTGTTGGCTCTCCCTGGATTGCACCTGCAGAAATGAAAGGTCTTGACTTAGGTTTAAGACCAAATGAACAGACTCAGTATTGCTGCGAGGCATTTTTTGTCTTCAGCACTTTACGTCACTCTCTGAGACAGACCAGCTCATTCATTGTAGTCGAGTAGCCAGAGGAGGGAGAGGAAGACAGGGAGAAAGAAGCCGTCCTGCCAACATGGGGACACCAGGATCCACGGGGCTTATTCTTTCTGAGAACGGATACTGACTGGAGTTCTGCTCTGTGGCCAGCTGTCGTGAAATCAGCGAAAGCACGTGGCTTGGTATTGGCCACCCCACCCCCCAGCTCCTGCACTCACAGGCCCATGCTGGTTTTTTCTTTTTTATTATTGTGCTGTTAATGTTGAGATAATTATTCCATTTCAGGAGAGTCTTCCCTCATTGTTAAGACCTGCCTTGCCATCACCGTTGGGGGTTTGGAGCTAAGGCCTTTGAGTTTGAGTTCCGCTGAGTTCTGAGAAACCTCTAGTCTCGCCGTGCTTTTGCATCTCCCCTCCAAGGTTTTTCCCTCTGCCAGGGAGGGGTGGGCTGACGCCTCTCATTCCGTGCCCCTCCTAACTGACGTGGTTTAGCATTCCAAGTTGCTGGTCCTGGGCATGCACTTAGCATGGTAATGTGTTGCCTTCCCTCTCTTTGGGGGCCTCTGATTACCAGTCGTCTGGGTTGGGGGCAGGGAGAAGGGATGTGGTGGCCTCAGAGCCTCTCAGGAAACCAAGCTATGAGGGGGAGGGTACCTGGGAAAGATTTGAAAGGAATGTTTCCCCAGGAAGGGAATGGC
>PVKM010048443.1:0-11200 GCA_004027735.1 Carollia perspicillata
GAGCAGGGGACAGCTTTGAGTGATGTTCCAGAGGTGGGATGGTTGGTGTTGGAGGTTGGACTAGGAAGGAGGCCAGGGTAGCACCCAGGATGCTGGTCCACACGGCTGGGATTAGGGGCTGACGCTGGGGAGCAGCTTTGGTCCATGTTGGGCCCCCTGAGTGGGAGGCGGGGCACTGGGGCGAAGTCCAGGAGGCTCCAGGTCTGGAGAAAGCTCTGGGCTTGAGAAGGAGTGAGGATGTGGCCAGCCAGTGGGGGACACTGAGGCTGTGACAGAAACCCCAGGAAGAGTGTGGTTTACTCCAGGCTTACCACTCCTCTGACAAATTGTTGTTATTATTAAAATAGAAATATTTATTTTAAAAATAAATATATTTAAAATAGTTTATTTATTGATTTTAGAGAGGGAGGGGATGGGGGAGAGAGAGGAACATCGGTTTGTTGTTCTATTTATTTACATGTCCATTGGTTGATTCTTGTTTGTGCCCTGACCAGGGATCAAACATGCAAACCTGGTGTATCAGGATGGTGCTCTAACAAATTGAACTATCTGGCCAGGGCCAAAAAACATTTTTTTAAACATTTAAAATTTGGATTCAGGAAAATTTCAAATAAAGAACAAGAACAGACATGATATACTAATCAGTTATGTGCTGCTTTTTCCAAACATACTTACCGTATTTTGCTGTGTATAATGCACACTTTTTTGCCCAGATTTTTTTAGGGAAAAATAAGAACGCACATTATAATGGGCATAATGATTATATACCATGAGCATAATAATCCTGTGTATAATGCACACAAAAACATGCAAGTACATTGTGCATGGGAGCACATTATACACAGCAAAATACGGTAAATTGTTTTTCAAAAGCCCTCCCTGCTCCCTTTGCTACCTCCATCCCACTCCCCAGAGAGTAACTGGTGTTTACTCCAAAGGGAATTTTCAGTTCTCTGTGAAGTGAGTGATATAAACCCTCCCCGCCCACTCCTGCAGAGATTTCAATAAAGTGTTTACTGCTCACTGGTATGTTTTATAGAGTGAGCTCTTTTGTGGAAACAAGAAAAGGGTCTCGGGCCCTGGCCATTGTGGCTCAGTTGGTAGGAGCATTATCCTGTAAATCAAAAGGTCACGGGTTTGATTCCTCAATTCCTGATCAGGGAACATACCTATTGTGGGTTCAGCCCCTGATAGCAACTGATCAATGTTTATCTCTCACATTGACGTTTCTCTCCCTTCCCCTCTCTCTTAAAATCCGTAAGTGTGTCATTGGGTGAGGATAAAAAAAAGAAAGAAAGAAAGAAAAGTGTATTGAGCCTATGTCATTCGGAGTTTACTTGGGACACCTCAGAGGCAGAGCAGATGGGACACACTGGCATCTAGATTCATAGTCACCCTGAGTGGGGTGTACTCTTGTTTCCATTTTATGAAAATGGAAACCGAGTCTCAGAGGGTGACTTGCCTAAGGCCATAAAGCCAATACATGGCTGAGCTAGGATTTGAGGTCAGCTGTACCTGACTGTGAAGCCCAGGTCCTTAAATATCTATATGTAGACACAAAAGACCAAGTTTGTTTTATATCAGAATCTGGAGGAATCCCAGAATTCATGTGGCCATTTCACAAGACAGAGAGACAGAGGCCCCAAAAGGAAACCCAGCAAGCGCATGGCTGTATATATACAGGGGAGCAGAACCCAGGCCTGCTGCCCCTGAGTCTGATATTCTCACGGTCAGCATTCACTCAGGGAGAAGGGAGGATTGAGTGTTGCAGAGGAAGTGACTGGAAGGCAGGATGGGGACAGGATTTGAATGTGCAATGAGGGCTTCGGAACCTTCCCACAGAGGCTGCACCAAATCCCTCCCCAACCTGCCCCTCCAGGTCCCCCATAACGCTCTTGGTCTCCCGTGAGCCTACAGCTGCAGGTCAGCACAGGTGGCCAAACCAGTATCTTTGCTGCAAGCAAGGGAGTGAGTTCTTCAATGAAGAATTGTGTCCTTCATCTTGTCCCCTACATTTTACGCTGCCATGTAAATTTTTCCATTAATTCCTCAGAATAAAATGTAGTGGCCGTTAATTTTTGATGCCTGGGAAGTGGCCAGCCGCGTGCTTTTTTATGCCTGAAACGATTTTCCACCATTAGGAAAGTGTAATAAAAAAGTTTCTTTCCTTCTTTGATTTTATTTTTTAATTAGGCCAGAGGGTTTCCGCAGCTCTGCTGTCAGGCTGTGGCCAGCAGCTGGGAGCTCAGAAAGTAGCAGAAAAAGGATACAAAATACTCTCACTCCTCAATTGCCAACCCTACAGCCAGGCTTTGCCTCTCTGAAAACCAGGAGGGATGAGGTCTGGTGCAAATCTTAGAAATTGTCATTGCTTTTCCAGGAAGACCTTTTGTGAAAAGTAATGGGGGGCTACAAGAAGTTTCTGTTCTGTTTCTTTTATTTATTCATTTTAAAGATTTTATTTCCTTATTTTTAGAGAAGGAAGGCAGAAAGAGAGGGAGAGAAACATTGATGTGCGTTAGATACATTGATAGGTTACTTCTCATTTGTCTCCAACTGGGGACCTGGCCTGCAACCCAGGCATGTGGCCTGACTGGAAATCTAACCAGTGATATTTCAGTTTGTGGGATAACATTCAACCCACTGAACTGCACCAGTCATGGCCATCTTTAATTCTTAATCAATTTAATGATGTTATTTTAGAGGCTACACTTGAATTTCATACTCGTTTAGCTTTATAGATTTCTAACAAAATCTAAAGTTGATTAAAAAACATCTCAGAATGCATTGCTTTCCTTCTGAATGTCCTCATTCTAGCTCCTTTGTGTTATTGTTTAGTATTTTAGTTTCATCTTATTTATAAAATCTGACTTCTTCAGCATTATTTTTTACAGTAAAAACTTATTTAGATTTGGCCCTGGCTGGTGTGACTCAGTGGATTGAGCACCAGACTATAAACCAAAGGGCTGTGAGTTCGATTCCCAGTCAGGGCACATGCCTGGGTAGCGGGCCAGGACCCCAGTAGTGGGCGTGTGAGAGGCAATCACACATTGATGTTTCTCTCCCTCATTCTCTCCTTCCCTTCCCCTCTGTCTAAAAATAAATAAATAAAATATTTTTTAAAAGCTTATTTAGATTTGCCATCATGCTTTACCAAAGCTTTGTTGAGCCTTGTACCTTGCATTCCATTTCTTCCTTGTGAATTCATTTTCCTTCTTGTTTAAGTGCACTTTAAAAAAAAAATCCTCACCAGAGGATAAGTTTATTGATTTTAGGGAGAGAAGAAGAAAGAGAGAGAAACATTGATGTGAGAGAGTAACATCTATTGGTTGCCTCCTGTATACACCCTAACCAAGGATCAAACCTGTAACCTAGGTATGTGCCCTGACCAGGAATTGAACCTGTAACCTTTTGACGTACGTGATGATGCTCCAACCAACTAAGCAACCCAGCCAGGGCTAACTGCACCCTTTAATAATACTTTCAGCAAGAGCCAATGAGGAGTACCTTTTTCAATCTTGCATATCTGGATTCATGCTTACTTTGGTCTCACTCTAATGACAGTTTAGCTAGGTACAGAACTGTAGGCTAACAAGAATACTGTGTTTGGAAATATTCCACTCTTTTCTTGCTCCTATTGTTGCTAATTAGAACTCAGCATGTTTAATCTTGTAATTGTTGATTCTTTGAAGGGAACCTTTTTTTTTTCACCCCTCTGGCACCTTTAAAGATTTTCTTTTATTATTAATATTGTTCACTGCTATAAAGTGTGGATTGGTTTATCCCACTTGGAAGTCTATGAGGACTCAGATCTTTCTTTAATTCTGGAAATTCTTATATATTCTCATACATTGCCTTTCTCAAGTTTCTTTATTGTCTCTTATTGGAACTCCTATTAGATTTATGATGGTTGTCTCATTTCATCCTTCATCTCAACTTATTTTATATTTCATATCTCTTTATCTCTCTGTGTGTTGTATTCTGGGCAATGGCCTCAACCACTATGTCCAGACTACTGTCAAACCCATCTACTTAGTTCATTTTCATTTCAGTTTATCTTGGATGACTTATTTTTCTTCCATGGTCCAGGGCAGGAAACTCACGTCTAGGTTGCAGTCCGGGGTTATTGGCAGTTTTTATCCAGTCTTCATTCAGGGAAGAAACAGCTCATTTCCAACATCTGCTTTATCTAGAGGGCCTAGTTTCAGCTCCGAGCCTTTCATAGGGTCCAGAGCCTCATCTTCCATCCTCACAGAGCCATTAAAACCTCAACTAGAAGTCCAGACATGGTGGTCCCAGGCTGGTGTAATGGCCCCATGGCCCTGCCCCAAAGGCCCCGTGGACGCCTTTGATTTTCCTACTCTATCACCCTCAGAGTATAGCATTTACCTTCCTGTTGCACTTCCAGGCATTTCATCTTTGAAATCCAGTCATGGCTTCTGTCTTATCTCATTGTCCTAAACCAGGTCACATGGTGGTCCCTAGCTGCAAGGGAAACTGTTTTCTTTCCCACCATGAAACAATTGCTGTTCTGTTAGTAAGAGTAGAGCAACTGGGTGTGAAGCTGTTAACTTGTAACGTCTGCCACACAGAATGTTATTCATTTAGGTGAAGAAATTGCAGATCAGAGAGGTATGGTGATTTACAGTTCAGATTTAACTGCACTGGGTCCCTGTTCTTTCTGCTGAGCCCTCCCCACCCTCGCCCTGCTCTGACTCAGGGATCCTGGCCTGGATCTCTGCTGCTGGGTTTGCCTTTGACACAGTGCACCGGCCTTGTGTGACGGCTGACTGGGCTGTCTCATTAAGCACAGGGTTTTGTTTGTTCCCCAAATCCCCGGGAACAGCAGGGCCTGGGATCTGGGAGTAGGGAAGCTGCACAGCGCCCCATCTGTCCTGTTCCCCACATCCTGGCTCTTGCTCAGACAGGCATTTGTCAGCCATGGCAAGAGGGCAGACTCAGGCACTCCATCTCTCAGCAATTAGGGGGCTGCACACAGGAAGAATAATGACTGGCTGCTGGAGAGAGAGAGTGGGGTTTCTTAGGGGCTAGCATGGCTGGGCGCAGCTCAGGGTTTGATGCCCACCTCTCTTCTGGGCTGTCCGACACCCCCCCAGCCCCACAGTGGAGGCCTCCTTAGCTCTGCCTTCTGGTTTTCTTATCACCTGTTGCTCCCCAGCCCTCACCTCTCTGATCGCCCCCCACCCCTCTAACTCTGCTCCACCTGCCCCGGACCAGTGGCCTTGCACTTTTTTCATTGATCACACCTGCAGTCTCAGGGCTGTGCTCCAGCCCCTTGCAAATCACCCTGTGTACTGGCCACTGACAAGTCTGGTCATGTCCCACACACCTCCTCCCCCTCTTAGATCCTCCCCTGGCTCCCTACTGGCTGCCCAACAAACAACAAACAGCCCTGCAGACTCAGCTCGTTCCTCATCCTCTGTACTGTTGCTACGCTTGCTATTCAATTATTTAGAATGAGTTATTGTGATATTGTGATTTATAGTAAGAGACATATGTTTGGTCTTGATTTCATACCTAAAACTCCTGGAATTTCCTAAGTGAAAGGAGCTATAAAAATGTCTTGGTTTATTCATAACAGTCCCCTTGCAACCACATCTGAGTTCATTATGTTAATGAGGTGATTTTTGGGAAAACCTGGCAGGATGGGGCTCATCACCAGAAAGATCAAGCGATTAGCCCTGACCAGTGTGGCTCAGTTGGCTGAGTGTCGTCCTGCAAAGTGAAAGATCACAGGTTTGATTCCCGGTCAGGGTACATGCCTGGGTTGCAAGCCTGGTCCCTGGTGAGAGGCAACTGATTGATGTTTCCCTCCTTCTTGTTCTCCCTTCCATCTCTTTCTCTAAAAATAAGTAATTGAAATCTTAAAAAAAAAAAAAAGAAAAGTCAAGCAATTAGAGGGTTGGAACTATCTGGTTCATCCGTCCTCTACTCAGAAGGGGGTTGGGTCTGGAAATTAAGCTCTGAAATCTCTTGAACAACATAATGAGTTTCTGGGTTGATGAGCACACCCACATGCCTGGAGAGTGACACACCCCAGTTCCTCTGGGGACAGAAACTTCTGCCGTCGGGACCCTTTTGGACCTTGCTCTGTGTACTTCCTAATCTGGCTCTTCATCCGTATCCTGTATAATAAACTGGGAAGTGTAAGTGAATGTTTCTTTGGGATACTCTAGCAAGTTAATCAAACCTGAGGAAGAAGTCACGGGGACCTCTGATTTATAGTTGGTTGTTCAGAAACACAGGCAGCAACCTGGACTTGAGACTGATGTCTGAAGTGGGGACAGTCTTGTGGGGCTGAACCCTTAACCTGTGGGATCTGCTGCTATTGAGACCAGCCAAGTAAACCAGGACAAGTGGAATAGGGAAACTGAGACAGAGAGCTACATGGCCAAGCTGAACCCTCTGAACCTGCTACCCAGATGTTGGGGTATGGGTCGTTCCACAGTTTACAACCATCTAGTAAATAGCAAAATCCTGTCCTCCCTAACCTAGGACACTTAAAAGTAAATGGTTTACACTTCTCCCCAGTCACAGGGTAAGTAGCCTAAATCACCCCACTCAGGGAGATAGATAGCAGAAATCCAATTAGTGCCATTTGTGCCAACCACACTCAAGGACAGATGAAGTCAGGGGAATAAATCTCATTTTGGCACATCAGCATAAAGCTGATGAATATTCTATTATGATCCTCCCCTAAGACCTCCCCTAAATTCCCAGCCTTTAAAATTCTCAGGAGAAAGGACCCAGGGCACGCTCTCCCTTCTGGGATCCCGACCACACCTTTCTTCCCTCTCAGGTGTGCCTCTCCTAAACTCTAAGGGTCCCCAAGAGACTTGCAGCCAGGGGAGCAATGGGCAGCAGCAGCTCATCGCCGGTTAACCCTCTGAACCTGTCTCCAAGGCCCCTTTTCTCTGACTTTCCAGTGAGCCAAAGCAGCCCTGCCTAGGCTCTCTCTCGTTGCTTCTTCTGTCCTAAATCCTTCCTTATTCCACTGTCCCCGGTTTTATTAATGTACTCTCAAAATCACCTGGACTCATCTGGTGAACTCTTTTCTGCATGAAGTCAAGAACCCACACACTACAGCCCGACCTGAGACAGCTCCGCTCTGCGGTCCCTTTTCTGTAACACAACCTCCAGGTAGTGTCAGAGAAGAGCTAAACTGTAGGACAGGGTAGTGTCCCTTGAGATTTGGAGAATTGCTAGGTGTCACTGGAAAAAGCACCCCAGATTTACACAATTACGGATTCAAAAATCAAAAAGACACACAGTGAAAGAAGTCTCACTTCCATATCTCTCTCAGCTACCCAGTTTTCATCACCCCCCACATTTCTGAGTTTCTTGTGTCTCCTTCCAGAGTTTCTTTCCATAAATGTAAGAAAAACCAAATACATAGTCTTATTTTCCTCCCCACCCCCCACCTTTTGACACAAACGGTAGCTTCAGCAACGCATTTGTAAGTCACTCATACAGTGGTCTTGCAGGAAGCTGGAAACACTTGACCCCCTGGAAACACTATGACTTCAGGCAGAGCCAGTGATTTGGGCTCCCAGGGACAGAGTCACACTGGATGAGGAGCCCACCGTACTCCACTATGACTTCATTCTAATTAATTACATCTGCAAGGACCCTATTTCCAAACAAGGTCACATTTTGAGGGCTAGGGGTTAGGACTTCAGCATATCTTTTTTGTAGGAGACACAATTCAACCCATACTGGCAACTCTCTCATCCTGAAGAAGCTATGGCTTTAAACGAAGCTGTCGTGGGGACCAAGGAGATTTCAAAGTACATAAGGAACATGCAGTTGGAAGTGAACACTCTTGCCTTGGCTTTACTTTTCTGTGTCTCTGGTTTATTGGGAGGTCTGAGCTCATCTGGGTACAGATCTGAGTGATTTTCTTCCACAGTTGCTGCCATCAGCTGTGCTGTGTGGACTCTTGCTTCCGTGTCCCTTTAGGATACATCGGGGGGCTCCCATGGACTGCTGACCCCTTTGGAGAATGAGGGAGTCTGGGCCAGGCTGACCCAGTTTAAAACCCCACCTTGCCTCCGAGTTAACGCTCTTGTCCTAAAGCTTGGGCTTGACCAGGCCTGAGGGAGGAGTGTGAGAAGAGGAGGTGGGAAGCAGGGATGAGAGGACAGAGAGAGGGTCTCTCATCTGAGGACTTCCTGTCGGAGTCCCCTCCTGATGGCCAATGCCACTTCTCAGGCCATCCCTGACTGGCCACCAGGGACCTCTGTGTCATGGTGCCCAAATGCTGGGTCTTGCATAAGGTGTCAGATGGCTTACGGAAACACTCCCAAAGTTGGCTCTAACTTGCCATCTTCCACACCCATTGCTCACTCTCCCCACCTCTTTTTGCACTGGGCCCCCTCACCTGGCCAGCAGCCCTGTAAGACGTCTTCCTTTCATGGTGTCCTCTTGGGTTCCAGAAGCCTCGCATACACTTGCTACCCAGACGTTGGGGTACGGGTCGTTCCAGAGGTCCCCTCTCACCCTGGCTATTCCCTCCCCAGTTATTCCCCCACTAAGAGAGCCACCAAGAGCAGGTGGGCCCAGGCAGTACCCAACTGGAATGGGATACTGGTCTCTCCTTCTAAATGGCATCCTCAACGTCTGAGATTTCCCTAGGAGCACCTCTCATTTGGCTTGAACTGGGGAATAGGAGTCCCTTTCCCTTCCCAGGGGAGGGAAAAGCCATAGTACCATCTGCCCCCTTTTCCTCAGGCATGGGACACCCAGTCCCAAAGATTGGATACCTACCCTCCAATCTCCTGCTTATTCAGGGGGTCAGGTGAGAGTAGGAAAGCTAGTCTGGTTGCCCCTTAGTAAATCCCAAGATGGTTCCCCCTCCATATTGGTAGCTATCTTTTTTTTTTTTTAATTTCTAGAGGGTTTTTACAAAAGATTTTATTTATTTATTTATCTTTAGAGGGGAAGGGAAGGAGAGAGGGAGAGAAACATCAATGTATGGTTGCCTCTCATGTGTCCCCTGCTGGGGATCAGGCCTGCAACCCAGGTATGTGCCCTGACTGGGAATTGAACCGTGATCCTCAGGTTTGCAGGCCCACACTCCATCCACTGAGCTACACCAGCCAGGGAGGTAGCTATCTTAAAAAAGGAGTTTGGTACTATTTTGTCTTCTGCCCTGGGTCCTTTTGCCATCTGGACAACAGGAAAAATCACATTTAACCTGTGACATCTGTCCTTCTGTCCATTTTCTATAACCTGAAGGGCCCAGACAAGATGAAGTGCTAAGAGTGTGAAATAAACCACTGAGAAATCCACATTCCCTGATGCCTCCTCTGTGTCACCTCTGTGCCAAGTGCTGGTCACCGTTGTCATCACAGACACACTGGATTCTCTATCTGTGAGTTCCAAAAGGGTCTTGTATCACAGGACTGGGCCTGGAATCCGGCACATGGCAGATGCTAAATAAACATCTCTTTAGAGGGTACTGTGGGGGGTTTAGTGGTTGTTCTAGTGTTTATAATATACATCTTTAATATGTCAGAGTTTACCTTTAAATATTATACATCTTTACATGTGTAAGGACCTTATGACAATATACTTAACATTCTCTGCCATCCTTTGTGTTACTCTTGTCATGCTTTTCATTTTTACAAATACTATAACATGCATCTACTGTTTTGCTTCAAATAGTCAAATATTTTTAAATAATTTAAACGTGAAACAAATTTTATATTTGCCTTCATTTATGCCATTTCTAGCACTTTTCGTTTCTTTGTGTAGATTCAATTTTCTTTCTGGTATCACATTCCTTCTGCCTGAAGAACTTCTTTTAACACATGTTATGGTGCAGGTTTCCTGGTATTTAATTCTCTGATTTTGTGACTGAAGAGGTCTTATATTTTTTCCTGACTTTTGAAAGACATTTTACCTGGGTATAAAATTTTGGGTTGACTTTTGTTCCCCCAGCCCTTTACAGATGTCACTCTGCTCTGAACTTTAAAAATAAAAGTTTTAGCATTTTATTAATTTATTTTTGAGAGAGAGAGAGAGAAATGGATTTCTTGTTCCACTTATTTATGCATTCGTTGGTTGCCTCCTGCATGTGCCCTGACATTGAATCCTCAACCTTGGCGTGTCGGAATGACGCTCTAACCAAGCGAGCTACCCTGCCAGGGCAGGGCTCAGCACTTTAACGATATCTTCTGCTCTGCATAATTTCTGATGGGAAGTTTTGCTGTAATTCTTAGCTTTATTCCTTTGGATGCAATGTGCCCTTTTTTCTTTGACTGCCTTCAAGATTTCAAATTTTTCTTTTTCTTTTGGTTTTCAGTAGTTTGCATATGATATGTCTAGGATTGTGGGTTGTTTTTTTTCTGTTTCTTGTTTTTTGCCTTGCTTAGTGTTCTCTGAACTTCTTGAATCTGTGGTTTGGTGTCCATCATTAATTTTGAAAAATTCTCAGCCATTATCTCTTCAAATATTTCTTCTGCCCTATTCTCTTATTCCTCTGTTTCTGGGATTCTGGTTACGTGCATGTTATGTTGTCCCATAGTCCATAATATCTATGATACTGCCTCACAGCTTTCGGATGCTTTGTTTTGGCTTTTTCTTTTTTTGTGTTTTAATTTGGATAAATTCTACTTACCTGTCTTCAGCTCCACTGATTCTTTCCTTGGCTGTGCTCTACTCTACTCATGTGGCCATCTAAGATAATCTTCATCACCGTTACTGTACTGTTTATTTCTAGAATTTCCATTAGATTTTTTTCCTTATAGTTTCCACCTCTTTGCTGAAATTCCCCCATCTGTTCATGCATGCTGTCTACTTTTACATTAGAGACTTTAACATAGTAATCATAATCATAGCTTTTTAAATTACAGTTATCTGTCCTTGTATGATATTTTCATCACCTGGGTCACGTCTAAGTCTGGTTGTTGATTGCTTTGTTTCTTGACAAAGAGTATGTTATTTTCTTTTGCTTTGTATGTGTCTTCTAATTTTTTGTTGAAAGCTGGACATCTTGTGTAGGACAGTAGAGATTCAAGTAAATAGTATTTATGCCTGAAAATGATCATGCCTTTTCTTTTGCCAGGTCTTTAGCATAGGGGGTTGAATCAACATAGACAGGAGTTGAGCTGGGATTGAGTTTTGTTGTTACTATGGTTTCCTTCTGTGCACTACGGCCTTCAATCCTCTAGCATTG
>PVKM010048444.1:0-11195 GCA_004027735.1 Carollia perspicillata
TTTCTGTTATCAGCTCAGATAATTAGAGGAGGATCTACTAATCAGTCCTATTGGGCTTATGTCCCTAATCCCCCTCTTTTCCATCCAGCAGTTTGGGGGGAGCAGCAACTTAGAATTTATGTTAATAATACTGATTTACTAGGTGGAGTCTCAGACTCCATGATTTCCCCAACTGAGACTAGAAATTATACTTTTGAAGGATTTGCTGATGATGTGCCCATATGTTTTACCACTCCAGGAAGTACTACCACACCTCCTGTGGGATGTTTACCTCTTAATTATAGGTTATTTGTTACTGACGCTCCCTATCCTAGAGCAGACTATGGAAGGTCTCTATAGGCTCTTAATCTCATATCCTTAGGCTACTATACTTATAATGATACCTATCAAAATAATACTCAACTTCCCAGGGCTATAGATTCCTACATTGCAGATTACCCTGAGAAGGATGTTCATTGGAAGAATATTGATTCATCCCTGGCTTTCCTAAGTGGCTTGATTGTAGATTTACTCATACTACAGGCATCTATAAGCCTGTAGATACTAATATAACTATTTATAACTTTTCTATTTCTTCACCTAATTTTAATTATACTGGATACTTAACTAACTCCAGTAATAAGTTTTTTCTTAATAACTCTAAGGTTTTTGATCCACAGGAAAAACTCACAAGGTATTTTACTCCTAGATGGGTAACTCCCATATATCAAGCTGTCTCTTCTGTATATAATAGAACAATATTATATTCTGACCTGTTTAGACTCTTAGCAGCTACTAATATGATAATTTTTAGTAGACCAACTAGCAATATTTCAGATATTTATGCTGTTAGGGCTTGTGTTAACATGCCTCATGCTATTTTAATAGGTAATATATATATTGAAAAGAGAAATAATTCATTTTATATTAATTGTTCAGATTGTATTTTAACTAATTGTATTGATTCTACTTTGCCTAAGAATTTGAATAGTCTTATAATAGTTTTCCAACCATCTTATGTAATGTTGCCTGTGACACTGTCAGGGGATTGGTACAGTGACACAGGGTTATATATATTAGAAAAGTTAGACGGTCTTATTAGACCTAAGAGATTTATTGCAGCTCTAATTTTAGGTATTACTGCTCTTATTAGTATTATTACCTCTATTGCCTTATCTACTACTGCGTTAGTGCAGGAGATTCATCCTGCTAATCATGTTAATCAATTGTCTCATATTTCCTTAGCCCTCATGCTACAAGAGAAAATAGATAAGAAGTTAGAAACTAGAATAAGTGCTCTTGAAGACTCGGTTATATATCTAGGTAATCAGATTCAGCATATTAAGACCCAGATGACAACTAGTTGCCATGCAGACTTTAAGTGGATTTGTGTTACTCCCTTACCTTATAATCAAAGTAATATCACTTAGAATCAAGTACGTAGTCACTTACAAGGAATTTGGCATGATACTGAAATGGGACCGGATCTACAACTATTACATAAAGAAGTTACTGGAATTAGTCAAACGTACTTCGCTACTCCAGGATCAGCTATTACAGATAGAATTTGGAATTCGATTCAAAATTCAATTAATCCAACATTATGGTGGTCCAACCTGGTGCATATTGGAATCACTGGATTAGTCATTCTAATTTTAATTCTTATTTTTCCAGTCATCTTCCGAGTAATTCTTTCTTCCGTGCGAAAAGCTTTGCTGGAATTTCATCACTTCGTGCTGAAAAATAAAAAAAGGGGAGATGCCATGTCCATGGCCAGCCTCCCTTCATGACAAGGTCAGATGGAAAGGTGTAAGACTTCAAGGAAGCAGTTTCCGGCCTGGTGGACGTGGCATGAAGTGTCCCACACTATTTTTGATCATTATTCTTGCTATCGGAATCATAACCTTTTCTGTTCTGATAATTCTTAATTTCATAACAGTGATTCTAATATTGCAAGCAGATCCTTTGTTTGGCCCCCAGAATTTGGAATTAAGCTCCTCTGAGACCACGCATGAATAAGGGATCGTGCTCTTGAACCTCCCTCCAGTATATGGCCGTTTCTATGTTCTGTAACCCTAGGATCAGTTTTTGTCTTTTGTTCTGAGTAATGCCGAGTTCCCCTTTGCCCACTAGTGCTTATCCAGAATGTTTCAATGACTAACAAATCTGAGTAAGAAACTTCCCCCAACTGTTCCAATCAAAAACATCGTAGATTAATTACAACAAGCAGAATTATCTGACATACCCTCTACTCCTGTACCATATCCTTAGACAATTAATCACAGGGTACAAAAGATGTTGTTCGGAGTGGACTAACCATGTGGAAAAAGAACTTGCTATACTCATGAAGAAAAATTGTATCATTGTTATAAGGAGGGTTAACTCAGAGTGTGGTCATTGTTAAACCTTACTTATATAATTAAGTTGTTTATCACCTCTAAGGCCAATCCGTTCTTTTCCACGATAATATTTGTAGTTTCAAAAGGGTTATTAGATTAATGAAATTTATATCTGGGTTTTGGATTTTCTGCTTCTATGATCAACTGTAACCACCAAGTCAGAAGCTTTGCCAATTTAGAAAATATAAAAGCTTGCTTACGAAATTAATAAATGTCTTCAGAGCTTCACCTGCCTTGAGCTTTGTAGTTGCCTGATTTCCGAGCTGACTCCTGCCTTCACCTTGAGGGACCCCTTGACCCGCTGCGGCTGGACCGCGGCAAGTCCCTTTAACATTTCATATAATAGGGGCTTGGTAATGATGAACTCCTCTAACTTTACATTATCTGGGAAGCACTTTGTCTGCCCTTCCATTCTAAATGAAAGCTTTGCTGGATAGAGCAATCTTGGATGCAGGTCCTTGCCTTTCATGACTTTGAATACTTCTTTCCAGCCCCTTCTTGCCTGTAAGGTCTCTTTTGAGAAATCAGATGATAGTCTCATGGGAACGCCTTTGTAAGTAGCTGTCTCCTTTTCTCTTGCTGTTTTTAAGATTGTCTCCTTATCTTTCACATTGGGCAATGTAATTAGGATGTGGCTTGGTGTGTGCTTCCTTGGGTCTAACTTCTTTGGGACTGTCTGGGCTTCCTGGACTCCCTGGAAGTCTATTTCCTTTGCCAGATTGGGGAAGTTTTCTTTCATTGTTTTTTCAAATAAGTTTTCCATTTCTTTCTCTTCCTTTTCTCCTTCTGGCACCCCTATGATTTGGATGTTGGAACATTTAAACTTGTCCTGGAGGTTCCTAAGCCTGTCCTCACATTTTTGAATTCTTGTTTCTTTATTCTGTTCCAATCGAATGTTTATTTCTTCCTTCTGCTCCAAATCATTGATTTGGGTCCCAGTTTCCTTCCCTTCACTGTTGGTTCCCTGTATATTTTTCTTTATTTTGCTTTGCATAGCCTTCACTTCTTCCTCTATTTTGTAACCATTCTTAACCATTTCTGTGATCATCCTGATTATCAGTGTTTTGAACTCTGCATCTGATAGGTTGGCTACCTCTTCATTGCTTAGTTCTTTTTTTTGGAGCTTTGATCTGTTCTTTAATTTGGGCCACATTTCTTTGTCTCAGCACAGCTGTTAGGTTGTAAAGGGCTGAGCCTTAGGTATTCACCAGCGTGGGGCAACCCACATTGCTGCATTGTGGTGCAGTCTGGATGAATGTTTCTTCTTTAACTCCTTGGTTGTCAGACTTTCATACAGTTTGATTTTTCTGGCAGTTCTGGTTGTTTTTTGTTTTCAAATTTGTTGTTGTGTTTCTTTTGGTTGTGCAAGGAGGCCTTCTTTTCTTTTTTTTTTTGCATCATAATAATGTAAATTATACATACTGAAAGATGCACAAAACATAAATTTACAGCTCAATTAATTTTTACAGTGTGAACATAAGCACCCAGACCAAAAAATAGAACAACATCCCAGAAGTCCCCTCAAAGAATAGCCAACAACACAATTTCTAAAATATAGATTAGTTTAGTCTGGTTTTATGCTCTATTTAACTATAGTCATGCAAAGTACAGTTGTTCTGATACATTCATATGTAATGGAATATGATTCAGCAATGAAAAACGAACAAACTGAAGTTATAGCAACATGGATGGATCTCATAAACATGCCATTCAGTGAGAGAAGCCAGACACTAAAAAGTGCAAGTAAGTTTTTAAAAAAACAGACAAAACTAAACTATAGTATTTAATGATGCATGCTTAGGTGGTAAAACTATTAAAGGAAAGCAAAAAAAGAAAAAGAAATTGTGGCCATAAAATTCAGGACATGGGTCACTGTTGGAGAGGTAGCAGGGTGTAATATTGGTAGCGAGTCCAAGTAGTGCAAGGAAATGCTTCTGGAACACTGATGGTGTCTCTTTCTTGACTGGGTGGTGGTGAAGTGGTTGTTCATTCCGTAAAAATCACTGAGCTGCACATTTTTGTTTTATGTACTTTTTTGTAGGAATGTTATACTTCAAAATAAAAAGGTTTTAAAAACTGCTTAACTAAATAATGTGAGTATAACTCATGATATAAGTCATTCTATTGCCTTGGGAATTCATATAATGGCCTGAAAATGTAAGACCTATGACCAGCCCCAGGAAGGTCTGCATCCAGGTCTACCCGAGAGCATTCCAAGTTCCCTGGCAGGCTAGGCGCTGATGCTTTATTTTGTAATTTTCAACCACTGGGATCAGAAAGAATCTCCACTAACTCCCGACATTATACATCTATAGCAAATAATAGAAACCAACTTAAGTTAGCTCAAGGTAAAAAAAAAAAAAAAGAGTATAGATGCTTTCTCAGAATCTAACCAGAGGATTGTAGTCACCTTCAGGAGGAACTAAAACCAGGATTAAAGACATCAGCCAAGGACCTTGAGCTCAGCCTTCAGGATCTCGCTTGTTGGCACCAAAGTTTCTCTTGTCTCCACTTTTCTCTGTTTATCTACTACAGTCTTCTCTCTCTATATATAGATGGCTCTGTCTGCTCCTCATGCACAGAGAAAAATGATGACTGACCTTCAGGTCAGACACAGGCTGAGACTTAACTCACTACAGCTAAGTCCCAAAGAGAATCTGAATGACTCATCTTGATCCCCAAACTGTGGACTATCCCGGTGGATGGTGACATTTCTCCAAGAAAAGACGAAATAAATAGCTGGGCAAGTGTCCAAAACAGTGGCCTGTTGCAGAAACTGTTTTCCAAATGGTGATAGAGCAGTAATGAATTGCACAAACCACATACTCAGGTGTTTTAAAAGTCGTTTTCCTTATATTTCAGAGAATTAAGAAAGAAAATGTTTGGCCTCTATACCAAGGGTTTCTTCTGCCCCTCTACCACTGTCTAATCTAGCCACCATCAAATAGGTTTCTTATTCAAAATAAATAAGTGCTTGCCCTGACCCATGTGACTCAATTGGTTGGGCTTCTTCCTGCAAAACAAAAGGTCACGGATTCAATCCCTGGTCAGGGCCCATTCCTGGGTGTGGGTTTAGTCTCCAGTCGGGGCACATACAGGAAGTAATCGATCAATGTTTCTCTCTCACATGGATGTTTCACTCCCCTTCTTTCTCCCTCCCTTCCCCTCTCTCTAAAAATAAATAAATAAAATCTCTTTAGAGAAAATGAAATAAGTACCTGCTTAAAATTTTAAATTAATTGCTCTCATAACGGATAAATCTACAAAGATAGAGTGGGCATCACTGTACAGTAAACTAGTTATAATGAGCATGCATAAAGCCGGTTCACAAAAAGTGAAGGTCAAATGCTGGAATCCAATGGGCTGACCTGGCCTTCCATTTGTTTTGTTGGGCCACCACAATGTTGGCCTAACACCTGAATTTGAATGTGCTCTCCAGAACCCCACAAGCTTTCAGTCCCCACTTATTACCCTCAACCCTATGAATTTACAATCTTTTTACCAATAGATTCTGAAAGCATTGGTGTTTACGATTTTTGATCAACTTACATAATTAAGCGGTCAATCATTTAATCTTTCTTAATCTACCATTTAAGTAATTATATATGAAATGTAATTAAATATTAAATACCACATGTTCAAAGTAATTCTAGGCCAATGTGTTTAAAATCAACCGTCTAAACATAATTCATGTAAAGCCATTTTTAGCCAGTGGTTTAATTGATCTATAAATAAATTTATAATCAATCACCTAAAGTCTTATAATATTTATCCTTTTTTCCAGTGTTGTTGAAAAATAATTGACATGTAATATTGTGCAAGTTTAATGTGTGCAACACAGTGACTTGATACATTGTGGAATAATCGCCGTGATCAGATTACTTCACTCATTCATCACCTCACATAATAATTTTTTGGATGTGATGAGACCATTTCAGATTTACTCTTACCAACTTTCAAGTATATAATATGTTATTGCTAACCACAGTCACCCTGCTATGCACTAGCTCTCTGGAATTCATTTATCTTGTAACTGCACATCTGAGCCCTTTGACCCACACCTCCCCATCTCCCCTGCCCTTCAGACTGTGGCAACCACCTTTCCACTCTGTTTCTATGAGCTTGGCTTTTACAGATTCCACATTTAAGTGAGAACACACACTATCTTTCTCTGACTTATTTCACTTAGCGTAATGCCCTCAAGGTCATTCCGTACTGTCTGGTCGTCAGTGGCAGGATTTCCTCTTTTATATGGCTGCGTAATATTCCATCCTGTGTGTGTGCCACATCTTCTTTATTCATTCATTCATCAGTGGACACTTACATTGTTTCCACGTCTTGGCTATTGTAAATAACACTGTGGTAAAAATGCAATAATGGACTGATTATAACTAATTTTTATAGAACACTTATTATGTGCACCAACGTATATCTCAATTTTCCTCATAATAGATTCACTAGGAAGGCATTAGTATTTTTATCCTGATTATTCAGCAAAAGAAACTGAAGCTTAGCCAGATAAGCCACAAGTCTGTGGAGGGGTGGGGTTCAATTTGACTTTCCCCTGTCCAGAGGTTCCCACACCCCAGCGTGCGTCAGAATCACCTACAGGATCCTAAAACACCCACTGCCAGACCACTCTCCCAGACTGTATGGTCAAGAGCTGTGGTGTGGGACCCAATAATTTGCATTTCTAACTATTCCCAGGCGATGATGCCCTTGATCTTGCTGCCAAAGTGTATCAGAGAATCCTTAGCACTGGCACCCCCTGGGAGCTTGTTAGAAATGCAGGCTCACCCTCGACCTGCTGAATCAAAGTCGGCATTTTTAACGATATTTCAGGTGACTCCTGTGCACGTTCTTTGTGCGCCACTCATCACACAGTTTTGGAAGAGATAGACTCTAAATGAGGCAACAGGTAAACTTTAATTTACAGAGAGCGTCTCTGAGGCAAGGTTTAGCAGGGAGGACTTCGTCACAACTGGTCCACTTGGCCAGGAGAGGGAACAGCAGGGCCGAAGGTGAGGCTCGGGACTTCTAGGCCTGGGCACCGCCCCCTCCACCTACAGGCTGCGTCGCTGCCCGCCCCGCCCGCAGAGCAATGCGGTTTAATTGGCCAGCCAGGTCCCCCGCGCCCCGCCCCCTGGAGGACGACAACTGCGCAGATGCTAATGTCCGGCTTTCCAGGCGTCTGCGCGGGTCTTCCGGACCACCGAGCCCTCCACCTGGAGCAGGCCCCGAGGAGGCACGCACTTCTCCCTTAGTCGGGGACAACCCGAGCCGCCGCCGGATGTGCAGACGTCTCATTGGTCCCTAGCGTCCGTTTTAGAACGCCTGTCGTTACTCTTTCGTTTGCCCCACAGACGAGACTTGGATGCCTCCCTTTAAGCAGACGGAGGAACGAGGCAAAGCCTCTGTCCATATAAAGGATTGTAGGATTAGGCGATAATGCTGCGCCTCCTGGGAGCTGGAGGCGCGGGGGCGCATAGAAAAAAGCTGTACGGGAGGGGTAACAGCCCCGAGCCCGGCAGTTGCCTGACGTGTGGTCACTCGAGCACTCAGGTGTCTGGAGGATGGAGATCCCCGATTGGAGAACATTCCGGGTGGAAGAAAGGTGGCAGGAAAATGTGTCCGTGTGTAGGGTGCGTGGGTGCCTGGAGATGAAGCTGGAGAGGTAAGCGGGGGCGAGCTTGAAGGGCTTCGTGTACATGAGAAATTTAAACAATGTCCTGAGTACCCTAGACTGTATTTTAATCATGAGCTCTGATTTGCACTTTAAAATACAACTGGCATTCAGGCTGGGTTGGACGGGGGAAAAAATCCGAAGGCTGTTGAAGTATGGCGACAGAATGGAGGCGGGGTGACGTAAAATCGTATATTTATTCGTTGTCTCTTCTACTAAGATGTAACTCTCAGTAGAACTTTGCCTGTTTAGTTATTTCTCTTGGCCAGCACTTAGAAGAGTACCTAGCACCCAGTGGTCCCTGAACAAATGAATATGTGTTGGATGAATAACTCAGTCTGCCCTTGATGAGACTTCCTAACCGATGGGAAAGTGGGAAGTGGAGCGGACGGATCACTGAAGATGGGAAGAACACAAATACTGAAATCCTGCTCAGTGGGTGTTTGCTGAGCACTTCTGGGCTGACCCCGACAAGATGTTGTGGGGCAGAAGTCCAGTACAGACTCCAGCTTCTGCTGGAGTGGTCAGGGGAGGGGCCAAGAGCCCAGAACCTGCTAACGGCGGTACCAGTTCTAGGTTTCGGCCCCCAACAAAAAACATGTCTTTTTCCTTTCTGCCTCCTTGTGCGACCGAATTGGAGAAGTACAAGCCTTTTTTGCTTTGTTTTGTTTTGTTTTGAATGTTGCCATCCACGTGCATAGAATCCATATGACTAGTGGTTTACCTTCACAGATAATGCAGAAATGAGTATCTTCATGTCTTTTTTTTTGTTGTTGAATATTTTCCCACAAGATAGTTTAGTTAAATAATATTGCATCTTATAGGACTTACTTTATAGTGTCTCACTGCTTTCCAAAAAGTGAATCTTGACAACAGCCACATCCATTTGTGCAGAAATTGCAAATTGAATATCTACTGGTGCTAAGCGCTGGGCTGGGCTCTAGAGGCACCACAGACGCAGATCCTGCCCTTATGCAGCCTCCAGTCTGGTACCGGAGGGTGGCGTTAATCACATCGTCACACAAGTATTAATTACAGCCTGACAAACAGTGTAAATTAAAAATACTGGCCGCTAGCCAAGAGGTAGAAACCAGTTTTACAACAATTTCAGCAGCACTGGTGATGGTTGCGGGGGTTGGGGGGAAGCTTTCATTCTTAATTTTACTACTCTATTAGCTAAAAAAGAAAAATGGTTTCTCAGGATTTCTTTCCTGTTTTGGTTTTGAATGAACCCGAATTGTTTCTTCTTAGTGCACCTGCTGCTTCAGGAAAGTCCTTTGTTGTAAACCAACAAAAAAATAAAAATGTACGCCTAAAATCTTTAAAGATTTTATTTATTTATTTTTAGAAAGAGGGGAAGAGAGGATGAAAGAGAGGGAGAGAAACATCAAAGTGAGAAACACCAAGCAGTTGCCTCTCACACGCTACTCAACTAAAGCCCTGACTGGGAACCAAAGCATCGGCCGTCTGCTTTGCGGGACAAGGCCCAACCATCTGGGCCACAATGGCCAGGGCTGTGCCTGAATTTTTAAGAGGTGAATAACCAGAGTGTACTCAGGAACTTTTCCTCTTCTCTCCTCCTATTTATCCTTCAACTGACTCGTCCTGTGCTCTGAGAGCACACCTCTGTCTCTTAGCTGAAGCAGGACCTGGATTTGAATCCCGGTTCCTCCACTTCTAGCGCTGTGACTTTGGACAGATGACTTGATCTTTTTGAGCCTTAGTTCAAATAGAACTAATAATAGCACCTTCATGGTGTGATTTTTGGCCACATGTCCTCTGTGGGCATTCCTTTATGCAGGAAAAAATAGATGAGAGCACAACAGTCACCGGCTCCTGGCAAATTTATCACCGTACCCAAACCAGTGCTTGCGTGGCTCACAAAAAACACTGCCAACAGAATTTACAGTTTTATATTCTGACAGTGTAGGACAGGTCATGTTCGCCCGCTCTACAGGAGACCTTACCTGGTCTGGATAACAGAGAAGGTCCTCCTTAAGGGAGAGTCTGAGCCGAGAACTCAGGTGGATCAAATCCAAGCGTATCTGTCGTCTTACTGTACTTTCACACATCCAGTACCTCAGCAAATGCTGCCAACCGTACCTTCTGGCCACACACCTTAAATCCCTTCACCTCCACTCCTGTTGCTGTAGACCAGGTCACCATTGTCTCTTGCCTGGGCCACCACAGCAGCCTCCTAACTGGCATCCTGTTTTCATTCTCATCCCTACCACCTTTTTTTCCAGCAGCAGACAGATCCTTTCACAATGGATCATTTCACTCCGTTGCTCAAAACCCTTCCATACTTACCTATTACACATAGAATTAAACCCAGATTCCTTACCAAAATTTACAAGGCCCTGTACGATCTTCCCCTGGCTACCTCTCTGCCCTCGTTTCGTGTTATTCCTTCCTTTGCCTGCCCACTCCTCCAGTCACATGGGCTTCCCGGTTCAGCCTCAAACAACCCTTGTATGTTCCCTCCTCAGCATGTCTCACTTGCAGCTTTGTCGGCCTGGATGGAGTGTTTTTCCCATTCACCTGCAAGGCTCATTCACTCACCTAAGTGCTCTTCCCGGGTGCCAGCTTCCCAGAGGGACCTTCCCCGGGCACTCCTCTTCTCTCACAGTTCCTTTACCCCGACTTGTTTTCACAGCACTTTCAACTCCACACATCATTGTTTTTAGTTATTTACTTTTTCAATTAGTTTTTCTGTTTTCCCACTAAAATGCAAGCTCTGTGAGAACAGGAACCTAATTTTATTTGGTACCAGTGTCTGGCACATAGGAGCTCAATGAGTATTTTCTGAATGAATTAAATCGTAAACGAATGAATGAGCCAAATAAGAAAATAAGGGAGAGGATAGATGTTCCAGGTAGAGGGGGCTGCCTGTACAGAGGGCCTGTGGCCCCTGGGGGTTTTCAGAACGGAAAGTAGGCCTGTGCGGCTGGGGTACAGACAGGGAGAGGTAGTGTTAAAGACAGAACCACAGACCCAAAATGTTGTCACTGGTGCTAAGGACAATGATACCAGACCTAGATTTAACACCTGACATAATTGCGGTTGCTACCTCTCTCCTAAAACTTAATCTTAATAAACCAGTCTGGAATTTTCTGATCGAGCACCGTTAAGGT
>PVKM010048445.1:0-11202 GCA_004027735.1 Carollia perspicillata
ACGTATAGTTTGAACCCCAAGTAAAATTGGCAGGAGGGTGACTAGGGAGGCCTGCAATACTAAAAATAAGGGTCAACTTCAAAATATGCAGGGATTAATCTGCCCACCATCAAATCTAGGGCACCTTTACTTCCTGAAGTAGTCTTTCTAGAAGGGTTGTTTGAAAAAGGTAGTCATTTCTCTCAACCAATATTCATGAAGCATCTACATGGGAGAGGCTTTATACTAAGCTCCGTGAGGGCAACAGAGATAAATAAGCCATGGTCATGGCTCTCAAGGAATTTTCCACAAAGCATTTTTTTCAGATGTCAAAAAGGGAGGAACCCAATCACTACACAAAGAAATAAGATAGCCTGGCACAGAGAATCATACACTAACTCTTGTTTTAGTTGTAAAAGCCATGCTCAAAGTGATTTATTTGTGAGACTCTTATTTCCATTTGAGTTCCTGCTTTGAGAATCAAAGATCCTTTCATGGGGAAAACCATGTGCAGATATCATGTTCTCCCTAGTTGCCAACCCCCCATGATCATCAGATGATAGAATCAGAATTTAAAAAAAAACAGAATTTGTCATTTGTAACCCAAGTGAGCTCACCTCTGAATTGTAGCAGGGCCTTAAAAGATGACGGTCATGGGAAAGAAAGCAAACTGTAGAGAGCTGGCCATGGCCACTGAAACTGACGCAGCCCCAGAACCGTCCTCTGAAGGTCATGGCACACGAATCTCCTGGTGGCAGTTCTATCTACCTCCGTTCAAGTTGGGAGTGTAACTAGAGGGAATGGCCTATGGCTTCTAGCAGGAGGAGATGGAGTAACGCCCGAAATGTAGTACGTGTTTACTATACCCATGGAAGTGCAGAAATGCCTAATCTTCAAAACCATGCCCTAAAAATTGTATTTAATTGATGATAAAATGGACTTTCAGAAGTCAACTATTTTACCTAAGGTCGCGTAAGAAGGAAATGGAAAGAAGTAGGTAATCAGTGTCTTTGATTCTGTGACCTGTACTTCCGAAGATCGAGAATTAGATGAGGGGTCAGAAACTCTATGGGCCGAGTTACAAGGTCAGAACTCCAGTTCCAACTGAGTCATAAGGTGGAAACCTTGTCACAATGGCAACTATGGAAAAGTCAGAGAAAAACATGCTATTCCCTGGGCACAAATATCTAGAACCTGTAAATTTAGGTCAAAAGAAAAAAAAAAGAACTATTTTAATTCCCCAGAAGTAAGTTCCAATGAAAACAGGAATAAAGGAGATAAAACTGAATACAGCATAGTATGAAGAATATTTTCCTTCAGCTGTTTAACGTTGGAAAACTGGAAATAAATGCAGTCTTTACCTCCTCTTTTAGATATCTTAGATTTTCTTATGGAATGTTTCAGCAAAACCCACATGGTGAAAGAGAACAGATGGGGGCAGCCAACTAAGGTGCGAAATCCTGGAAATTGTAATCTTACCAAGTTGATGAGAAGTCAAAAGAGAGACTGAACCGAGACACAAGAAAACCATTAGCTTTCATTGAATACAAGATGCTATCACAAGTCTTCATAAAGAAGCTAAATTTATAAACTGGCTTTGTTTTTTACCTCTTCTTATAAGCCCTTTCTTAGAAAAAAAAATGATAAAAGACGCGCAGAGAAAACGTAAAAATATCATAGAGTGGAATTTTAGTTTTAGTCCCTGTGAGGCAACCACTGAGCTTTGCAAAATGCCTTTGGTTCCCAGCATACCTTTCATCCACCACCTCACTTAAGTCTGGGGAGAAAAAGCTACTATTCTGCCACTAGATGGCGCTGTCACAAACTGGGATAGACAGCACTCTAGGAACCCTCAACTTACAACAATTTAGAGAAAAAGCAGTAAAGATTAAATATACACCAAAATACAATAAACATTAGAGTGATTCAGAGAACAGTGCGACAAACAAACAAAATATACTGAAACAGTACTGTCCCACGGGGACATACATCACTAGAGATTCTGTTTTATGACTAGATTCTCTCTAGATACGCTAAGATATAATGTCACTTATTCAACATTTTGGGGGTCCCAATATTTTTCCTTCAAGCTATTGAAGTCCATATTTAACAAATACATTTTCTGCCAACTTTTAACGTGATATCATCCTCTGAAGAAACAAAGTCTAGAAGTCATTTGTCTTTTTGGCAATATTTAACAGGATTTTGACACAAAACCTGAATTATTATTGAAAGTAAACAGGAAATCAAGGACTCAGATGTCCTGAATTTTTTCAGGTGCTCTCAAGGTTAACACACACTCTGTGGCAATGAAAAGGCGGATAAATACAGGCTATCTGGTGTCACATAATCTGTAATATTTCCTATGACTGTGACTATTTCTTAAATAAAAAATTTCAGCTGACAAATTTAATTTCCCCTTTGGGTTTTGTTTATACATTGGCATCTCTGGTGTCACGGAAATGAATGCAGAACCAGGGACTCCAGGTCTCACTACTTCACTCTCTGACTCTTTATCTGTCATTGACAGCTGTGAACTTTCCATGAGATCTTTATATCATAAAAAATTATATATACATTACATATATATATATATATATACACACACACACATATACGTATATGTCTACTAAAAAAATCTCAACCTGGTGAAGAAAAAAGTATGGAACTAATAGAATCCCCATTCAGGAAGTTTCTGAAACACCTACTGGAACAACATGGAAGACAGCAAGTTCCATCTTCACACAGCTGGCTGTGTTTGAAAGAACCACAGGAAATGAAGCAGCTTCCAACCTGTCAGGCATTTCCAAAAGGCAAATGGCTGCAAGCCCTTGGGGACTGAGGAAGCTCATCTGAGGTGGCACACCAAAGCTGAAACCTGGCCTTGCCCCAAAGCTTCAGCCTTGAATGAATGGGTGTGTATGTATGTATGTACATACATATGTGAGTATATAAAAAACATACAGGGAGAGCCAATAAATGTGATGTGAACTCCACAGACATTCTGGTCTAAATTTAAACAGGAAATAAAGTTAGGTCATTGTTGGTCAGGGCAAAGGTGACAATCATAATAATTTTGCAAAACACGCTCAAATGAGGAAACAGAGGGTTGACAGTCTACCAAAACAATCCAAAAAAATTGTTTATGATAAACACCCCAGGCCCAGAGAAAGCCTGTGAAACCGGGGGAAATGTTTCCATCCTCTAGCTATGCCTTTGTTGTGAAGGTCTGGACTATAATTAGGACTCTTCTGAACTAGCAGTAAGCAGGGCTATTTGTAAGCTTCTGCTTCTGTCGTAGGGGAAAGTGGCCCGGTCGGTCACTGCGCGTCTGACTCCCTCCAGAGCTTTACCACTTCTCTACAGTTGTTTGTTCTGAGAACACAGATAGACCAAGGAAAATCTGAAGCCCCACAGAAGCACTCCTTTCACAATGAGCCTCTACACTGAAGCATATAATATTTGACAGCCTTTTGTGAGTAGCGGAGTCCGTGGATTTTTTTTTCTCCGGCAGTGATATCCTTTCACCTCATTATAAAATATAACCTGTCATAGCTAAATTGAGGAGTTTTTTCAACGGGGCTGGAAAACTCATCTTTAATTACTGTATAGGAGAGTGCTTCTGAATTATCAACTATGCAGAAAAAGGCTGAAAGGCAATCTGATCACTGTAAGAAACAGACGCGCCTTGATAAAGACGCCATGTTGTGGGGTTTGCAGCTTCTCAGGTGGTGGCGCTTTGATACGGATGGCTTTGAAATCCTCGTGAGATGAAAAACAAAAAGAAGCACTTTCACTAGTCTAGGAGTGCTGTGTCTACCGCTTCCCCGTCCATCCTAGACTGCTTTTAAGGATTTTGTTGGGTCACCAGTCTTATATTATAAACACCTAGATGTGCACTCCAAGACAATTCCTAATGGAGTTTTCTTTCTATCAGTTTACTGTATTGGGTTACTCTCATAAATTGTGACAGACCCGGCTCCAAACTCAAGTTCTGCCATTAACCAGCTGATGACCTTTGCAATTTCTACTTCTCTCAAAGCTTCAGTTATCTTATCTGCAAAAGAAGGAGAATCATCATATCTACATCATATAACTTTTAAGAAGATTAAGAAGATAGTGAATGTGAAGGGTTTAGCAAAGTACTTAGCATATTATAGCTGCTCAATAAATGGTAGCTATCATTATTAAAAATAGCACTGAATTTCGATAGTTTTGGCTGCACATGAAAATTATATTGTCGGTGCCAGATTGAGTATTAGTTAGAAGGGTATAGGACGAAGAAAACCTCAGGTGTATAACTTTCAGTTACATAAATGGAACGGTGGTTATAAAGGAGCCGAACCAATAGGCCCTTGAACATCTGACATACCAAGTCCTATTTTACTCTAAAGTCACCCTCTTTGCTTTTTTAAAAAGATTTTTAAAAAATATTTTATTCATTTATTTTTAGAGACAGAGAAAGGGAGGGAGAAAGAGAGGGAGAGAAACATCAATCAGTTGCCTCTCTCATGCCCCCAATAGGAGACCTGGACCACAACTCAGGCATGTGCCCTTACCGAGATTGTACCAGCAACCTTTTGGTTCACAGGCCAGTGCTCCATCCACTGAGCTGCACACCAGCCAGGGCATGAGTCCTAGTTTAGTCAATGTTCTCTCAAAGTCAATATTCCCAGAACCAGGTTCTGCTGATCAGTCAGTTACTCAAAAAAAAAAAGTTCCCCATGGACAAATGACTCTGAGCAATACTACATTACTGTAGTATTCAGGTTAATTTATTGAGTACTATTACACGCCAGCCCCAGTGGCAAGCATTTTACACATATTAACTCATTAAATCACAATAAACACACTTGAGATAGGTACCAGTATTAATTCTATTTACTCGGGCTTACTCAGCCAGTAGCTGACAGCAGGATTCAAACCTAGCACCAACACTGGAGTCCCATTCTCAACCAGCACTTCACACCTCTTCTCACAATGTTACAAATAACAGAAAACCAACCAGAACTAATTGGACCAATAAAATGAGTTTACAGTCCCCTTTAACTAAAAGCTAGTGTGAGCTTTAGGCACTAGAGGTAGGAATTCCAGTCTCTGAAATCCACTCACCTTGGCCCTCTTCCCTGTGTTGGCTTTGTCCTCAAGCGGACTGACTTGCCTCATGATGGCCTCTCCCAGAGAGTCCTCATTTACCTCCAAAGAGCAGAGGAAGCCGCCTCTCCCCAACCATCAGAAACAGCTGTTGGTTTCTTGTGATTAAGTCACATGCCCTCTTGGGCCAGGGACATGTGGTGCGCTTTAGGTTTGGTTCTTCTTCAGCTGATCAGGGTGTGGTAGATCGGCTGGGGCCAATCAGGGCCCTTTGCTGAAGCTGAGAGGAAGGCCAATCCCAGGCAAACCATGTAACAGGAAAATAGGCTCCTTCTAGGGAAGAGAAAGGGCGGATGGAGTTCTCCAGTTTGTGCTTTCAATAATAGGATTCTCATTCAAATCGGATGCAAGTGTTTGTGGGATATACTTCCTAAGATACCACTCCATGCTTTTAAAAATCCCTTAGCTTCCTGATGTCCAACAAAAAAAAAGAGGGAAATAAAAATGGAATTAGGAAAACTACAGTCATTGAAGAAAGACAACATAGCCCTGACTTAGCTGTAACTTAGCCCTGACAATTTTGGATCTTCTATTCATCCATTCCGATGGTACCTAGAATAGAAATGGACTATAGAATTACTTTGACAGATTTTAGGGGGAAAACCTGGAGCAGAACAGGCTCATTAAACTTTTTCTTGGCCAAATAGAAATATCTCTGAAATCTATGTACATAAAAATAATTAAGGATATTCCTTAGAGCTTATGGAAATATAGAGAATAAAAGTAAAGGGTTCACTGGCCCCTTGACAGTGCTCCTCCTTCCCTTTCCCAGAGGTCGTCAGTCTGGTACATATTTTCCCAAGCTTTCCAAAATTTCTCTACCTTCACATATGCGCATGTAAAAATATACTTTTGTGACATAAATGGGAACATGTCATTCCTTTGTTTTCTCATCCAAATGTACAACTAAACAGCTCTTCATCAGTACAAAGAGAATGTTGTCTTTACAAAGAGAACTTCGTTCTTGTTAACTGCTCTGTAGGATGCCACAGGACGGGTGGACCATCACTTAAGCTCTTCCACTGTTCGCTGACAAACACTTGATAGTTTCTAATATTTTACTTTTTAAAAAAAGTCCAAATGGCCATCACTGTACATGCTGCTTTGTATACATGTATCCCACCAGTGAAATTGCTTGGTTAAAGGGGTGTGAGCACTTTAAATTTTGATAGAATTTGCCAAAATTACTGTTCCAATTTCCACTCTCATCAACAGCACCTGAGAGTACCTGTTTCCCCACAGGATATTAGCAGTCGGTTTGCATTCAGTTTCAAAGAGCAGTCAGCGGGACCCTGGTTGACTCGGTGACGGAAGTGGCTCCCTGAGAGCTCTAAGAATGTATCATTACACACAAAAGAAAACAATTACCTGATGAGAACCCACTCTGATTGGTATTACAATAATAAAGAAAACCCTCTTGATTGAACAGCTACTTACCTTAGACTTTAAAGACATTAACCACCTGCTTTACAATGTTTTTAAGAGGTCAATAAAGGTCACCTATCCCCATTTTGCAGATGCAAAGTTTGAAGCATGAAAAGGGTAAGTAAAAGTTTCTATTAGGCCGGGTACACGAATAGACAACTAGAACCCAATTTTTTTGAGTCCCCACTTCTTCATTTCATGGCGATGAGGCAGCCTTTAAATTCAGAAACAAAACACTGACCCATAGCCCTTTGAACCTAGGCAAAGCCCAGCCACTTGCATTAAAAACACATTTCTGCTTCAACTTCCACTTCACTGGACAGCATTTTAAACACACGATGCAGTCCATCCCAATGAAACTTCAAGTTCAGTTCCTGGACCATGGTAGCTTTTGTTCCTCTCAGCAAAGACTACTGGTATTCTTTTACTGCCTGACCCTGGTGATCTGAAGGGAAATGAGCAGAAAATCAGGTGTCATCTGAAGAACTCAATATTTACTTATCTCTATGCACACGAATAGAATTATGGAAAAATTCACAGGCTTGTGAACTTGAAACCTCTGTACAGTAGGCAGCAGGGACATTGGCAACTTACTCAGAGCATTTATGAGATCATCGCTTTGAGCTGGGCCCCAGATATATGTCCCAGAAGGAAGCCATGTGGGCTTCAACGCATGTCTTGCTCCCTTGAAGAGAAGTCACAACTTACCCAAACGTACTTGTTCACAGACAGTCTAAATGAAATATCCAGACTGATGACAGCTGGCCCAGGAAACACGAGAACACCTCTTCACATCTGCGAGCAAGCTACTTGCAAACTTTGAGATGAGTACTTGGTTGTTTTTTATATTTCAGTCTCAGGTCAATGAATTGTAAGGGCATCAATACAAATTTAAAGCTGTTGGAATGACAAAGTGTCTTTCGGGACCAGAAATTACCTTTTTTTTCTTGAAGTACTTAGTAATACTTAGCTAGTTTAAGAGTAAATGTCAGTAATCTTACTTGCTACAAAGACTCTGGTCTCTCTCCTACCTTCTTCAGCACCTGACTTGGAGGCACAGTCCTACCCACTGTGAGCCGGGCTCCCCCAGCTTCCAATATTCCCTGTCTATAGTTTTGACACATTTGTCACAGCAGCTAAGGTTTGGTCAGACAGTTGAAACAATTTCATGAGGATTGTTATGACTCACATGGCCTCTGCGTAGTCCTCTTAACATCCTTTGTTCCCTTCCTTCCAATAAAACATGAGCACCAGCCGTTTCCCTTGCACAGTGTGAGCCAGAGAGCCTGGAGCCTTTGAGCTCCGGTTCCAGTCTACAAATCATCGAGGCAGATGATATTGTTCTGTACATCGCGCCTTTCATGCCAACTTCTAAATGAGGGAGAAAGACTGCAGTGATGACAATGATCTATCACCGTGCCTCTTTTAATACAGATACCCCTTTGAATGGAAATACCTCTTTTAATAAATTTAGAGAGAATTTTGAGGTCTCAGGATCATGTGGAGAGCTATACTTGGAAGTATAGCTGAGAAGGGAGAGGATGACCAGGGAAAATGAAGTGGGGCAGAGAATAAGGACAATAAAAATATATATTTGGTTTTCTGAGCATATTATCCTGCTGTTCTGTCTCCCACTAAGATCTACAGATCTGCTGCTCCTTAGAAGTTGTCTGATAACTCCAACTGTTTTCTCCAGTTTGAACAGCACAAACTGATGGGCCCTGACTTAGCATGGAAACATCTGTGCTTGGATGTGTCTATAGGAGACAGGCATAATGACAACTTTTATTTTCAGAGGGCCTTTCTCTCAAAGATCAAGGCATTTTATAGATTTGATCTAATTATTCCTCCTCCACAACATCCATGGCATCTGGAAGAAAGCAGGGGAGAGGGCAGTGAGTTTTATGGGGATGGGGGTATAAATAATATCCTTACTTTTTGCCTAGGGAAAATAAAACACAAAAACACTCATTAGAATGCCCTAAGTCAAGACTTAAAATTTTTTTTTAGCTGCTCTGCCCTTTTATTCAAATGAAAACTGATGCTGAACACTAATGCAAATTTAAAAAAAAACCCTCCCTTTTTGCTTACACTGTCTCAAGGCCCTGTCCACCTAATCTTTTTCTCTACCACACCCTGTCCTCAAAAACTCCACAGAGCTCAGGATTTTTTTTAATAATCACTTTTCCAGGTGAGGCAACAAAGAATCTTCCAGCATAGAATATGAATCACTCTCCAAAACTGTACCCCAAAGAGGCAACACAACCTCTTAAGGATGACAAGAGCCAGCCTCTATTGCTACAAGGGAGGGGTGCAAAGTGTGGCCTCCAGAGACGCTCCTACGTGCAGTGTAGCAAGTCATCTCAACCTGTTCTCCTTTGGGGAAAAATAGCTCCGGTTACCCGAGGCATTCTGAAAACGCATACTGACCTTATCGACGTGACTCATTATTACCATCTCTTCTATCATTATCACAGACTCTAAGGACACACATTTTTTCAAAGAGCATCTGCAAACACCACTTTTAGACTTCCACACTTGACAAAGCAAACCCCACCCTGACTTTAATGTCTGCCTCTTCTCCGGATACTAAGGCAGTGTTGGTGGTAACAGCAAGTACATGTGTGCAGGGGAGGGGATATGAGCTAACATATAGTCCCATAGATCTGTTGTGACTAAGCAGAAAATATTTTTCTGTGACAACTAGTGGTGTGACAGACTGGAGCAGATCTCAAGGAACCCACATACCCTCTTGGTGCCAAGGAAAGATTTGTGCCCTAGAATGAAAGTGATGTGGCAAAAATGTGTCCAATTCTGTGAAAAAACAATCCAAGTGTCTCCCCCTTGTGTCTTTTTCTGCCATATGGAATGCATGTTTAGCCATATCTTGCATGTCTTCTCCACCCAGAGTGACCTCCAAATAAGCACTTAAAAAAACACACCAAAACATGAAGAGTGTGTTAGCTTGTGTTTTTGTCTCTTGCTGTTCCTACCACTGCTAAAAAATTATTTTTGAAGTTCTTTATTGATAAGAATGCCTCATTTTCCCATGATTTTTGGTAGAAAACACAACATGCCTTGTAGTCCACAGGTAATGCTCTGTCTTAGACTGAGCCTGTCACCAGTAGACCAAAAGCAGAGGCAAAAGAAGAGATGCTGCGTAGAGCGGAAAGCAAGAGATCAAGTGGGAGAAGATTGGAAAAGAAACTGAGTGTGGAGAAAAGGAAGAGAAGAATGACAAGGAAGTACGTTTGGAAGGATCAAGTGTCTAGTAATGTCACCATGGTATTGGGGTGTCCTAGCCACTAAGTAGTTACAGATCACCAATCAGATGTTGAAAAAGGAGACTGCTATTCTATATCTACACTTCTTTATAAAAGAATTAGGGAGATTGTGCTATTTCATAGAATGTTGTCATTATAAAATAATAAGCTTTTTTAAATTAGAGGAAAATAGACTTCAGCAGCCCTGAGGTTATCGTTACATTTGTCCTGGTGTTGTTGATTAAGTAATTTTTTTCTTCATGCCATTTCTGCTCCTCGAACCCACAGCAGGTCGGTAATCGAATTGGAATTGAAATCCATTCAATAGTAGATTATCACTAGATCTCAGATCTTGAGGGCCTTTTAATTCTCCTAACAATTCATTAGTGGTCTGTAACTAGGGTAGGCAACGCTGACCCAGTGGGGCACTGTTTGACTGTTATCAGCTCTGGTGGCCCGCATGTTCTTATATATCCAGCTCCTATACCGCCCAAGACAGGAGATTGAGTAGGCCATCATATTAGGGTTCTCCAATGAAACAGAACCAATAGGATATATTTAATTATACAATGAATCTCCTTATATCTTTCTATATTTTATATACACATAATATGAAATATATATACATATGCATGTAAAATATAGATACAGGTCTAAAGAGACTTATTATAAGGAATTGGCTTGCATGATTAAGGAGGCTGAGAAGTCTAATGATCTCCCATGTGTGAGCTGGAGACACAGAAAAACCAGTAGCATAATTCTAAGAATATGTGAGCCAGTGGTTTAAGTCCCAATCCAAGGACAGAAGAAGACGGATGCAATCAGTCAAGAGCAATCAGTCAGAGGGAGCAAATTCTCCTTCTCTCCCTTTTCCTCCCTTCAGAGAACTGGAGGATGTCAATCTCATCGGGAAGAATGGCCTGTTTTACTCAGTCTACCAATTCAAATGCCAACCTCATCTGGAAACCCTAACTGGCACACCCAGAAATTACGTTTAGCCAGATATCTGGGCACCCTGTAACCCAGTTAATTTCTCCAGTTGATTTTATCAACATAAAGTTAACAATCTCAGTCAGTCTTTCACCATCCACAATGGTAATTACTTGTCGCTTCACCTACACCCTGTCCTTAATGTTTATATGTAGCGCTACACCCTGGTCAAAGACTTCTGACCAGGCCAGTGGGGATGATTTGACTTGATGCAGAGCAATGATTGAAAGAAAGGTCAGGGGCCACTTCTCAATGGTCCGGCTGTTATTTTGAATTTCAAGGCCTTCTTTCTAGAATAATACCATTACCTAATCAAAGAACTGTCGAGATATCTGCACCATAGATCTTATATAGCTTATAAGATAGAGGCTTTGAAATGGAATCATAAAAC
>PVKM010048446.1:0-11187 GCA_004027735.1 Carollia perspicillata
ATCACATCCCCAAAACCTCCACCTCCTCATATTATTATACAGGGTATTAAGATTTTAGCATATAAATTTGGGGGGATTCATACATTCTAGCCATAGCACACAGCTCAAGAAAAAGAACTCTGTATACATCTTATGTATGATTAAGTGAAGCATCTTGTTCCAAATTTTACAAATTATATTGGCACAATCATTGGCATGGCCAGTGTGCACTGAGTGGAGATCCAGTCAAGAAAAAGAATGGTGTCATTTTACACTGATCCACTTATCTAATCCTGGAGCAACAGGATGTAATAGAAGGCCTATGGGGCTCTCAGAAGGAAATGGTGTATTTTTATTAAACCAGAAAGTTAACTCATAATGAATGAATGGGGACACCGGGATGGAATGGGATGGGATGTTGAAGGAGGTGGGGGTGGCTTAGCTTTTAGCATTGAAACAAATTCTTGGTGTCATTTGTGTCACTTTGCACTGAAGACTAGGAAACTGCCGTAGCCTGTTTGGGAAATGCCTTCCTGTTCTGACTGCGCAGAATGGGACCCGCGAAGAGCGGCTGCTTGTCCTTTCACGCGGGACTCTTTGTTCAGCAGTATAGACTGCTTTCTCAGAGGAGTCCTCAGTCGGACAGGCCCTCACCTCACATCTGCACATCAGCCTCATGTTATCCAGCCCTTAATTCACAGATGATTAATGTAAGCCGCACTGCCGAGGTCTCATTCTACGAATTACATAAGAGAACTGCACCCTGCCAAGCCAATCTACATTCTGAAGTAAGGAGGAATAAATCTAGCAATTTATCTTCACAATTACTTGCTTTTCTGACATCAACATGAAATAAACCTGGTTTTTAGAAATATATTTATTGATTTTAGAGAGAGCAGAAGGGAGAGAGAGAAAGAAATATTGATGTGAGAGAGAAACATTGATCGGTTGCCTCCCATTCATGTCCCAAGCAGGGATTGAACACACAACTTAGCTGTGTGTCCTGACTGGGAACTGAACCCCTAACCTTCTCATGTACAGGATGACACTCCACACAACTGAGCCAAACCAGCCAGAGCTACATCTGATTTTCAAAATAGGTATGGAGAGGGTAAGGATGTAGTAATCATACAGTACAGATTTGGTGTTCTGGAGGAATTTCATGGGAGGAGGAAAGTATAAAATGAACAAAGAATATCACAAAAATAAGATAGCATTCTCCTGAGTTTTCTATGTAATTGGTATGTTCTGGGAACAAAATATAACTAGGTTTCATTTGTTTTGTTAGCAGGATTATTTTTTATGTAAAATGCAAGCATGCAAAAAACAAACAAAAAATGGAAAACACTTCTCAACTCCTATAATAAAGGGAACTATGATTTTTTTAAAAGCTTATATAATTTCCAGACAATGTTCATTGATTATTTTCCATTTTTAAAGGTCGATCCCATATTTTAAAGGTTGACAATTTTCTTAGTAAAGGTAAATTTAAAACAAATGAGCTTTAGAGTGTTGAACACAGAAATCCAAATCGTCATTTGAGTTTGTGAGTTGAGAATGTGATTAAACACAGTTAACAAACTTCTACAAAGGTCAGGAGGTCATGTGTGAGTGAAGAGGGTGCAGTGAGGACGGTGACAAACTGAAGAACACATACCCCTTATCAGGGGCTGCATGTAGAATTTGCTGTGACCGAGTCTCCATTTATAGGTTATGATGAATTGGTCACAAATGGGATACAAGCACATGTGTGTTTCAAAATCAAAGTATTTCCAGTGTAATCAGATTTGAGGACCCCTGTCCTCTTTCATTCCAGCCCTTGGCTCCCAGTTTTTTTAAATGTTAAGAAGGACTACAGACCTGGTGGTGACATAGTCCAGCATGTTAGGAAACCCATATTTTTGTGTAACAGCTTCCAATTTTCAAATGTTGTAAAAATGTTTCTTTAAACATTGTTTTTGCAAACAAAGGAAATATAAAGTCTGACTCTAACCCTTCAGTCACCAGGCTGTTGGTGTTGAATTGGCAAGTTTTTTCCCAGGAGAATATAAAGTATTCAAAAGAGAATTTGGCTTTTAAGAGAATTGCATTGGGAAGAAAGAGAAAACAACAACCTCGAGTATGAAAAAACCATGAGTATGAGTTTCAGAATCAGACAACCTATCGCAGCCCTATGGACCCAAGTTGTTTAATTTTTTGATTCCTGACCTAGGAAGTGCATATTATGAATCATGGTCTACTTAGCAAAGCCTACGCTTTCATGAGGATTGATTACACAATACCTACAAAAGCATATTGTTTAATCAGCTCTGGCTTTAGGCTCAATGTGGGGACTCAACTGTTTTTCTATCAAGGTCGACATTTCTCTCCATCTTTTCATTTTCTTATCCTGTGATTCTGGGCTTCATGTGTAGGTCACTTTCTCCATGAAATGAGAAATAGACTAGTAGAGATTCTTTGTATGTCCTAATCCCAGAGGAAGAGAGATAGCTTCCCTCCCTTACCTGATATTACATGTTAAATATCAAGTAAGACATGTAAGAGTCAGTTATAAAACATCATCTATTTCTAAAATACTTCGTCATGTTGTGAAAAGTGAAAAAAATCTAATAGGTCAAATGTGGCAGGAAGGGACCACCACACGCAACAGTCACAATGGGACAAGAATAGGTTTGGGAGAGCTTTTTCTCAAAGGAAAATTTAAATTCTGGAAGATAATATGTGCCTCTGGAAAACGAGAAAGAAAAATAGATATTTAGTGCCAAAGTTACTAAAGAAGTGGCTTTAGATACTATGTACAAAAGACTACTATGTAGCAAAGACTAACAATTAGTCTTTCTATGTCCACTGAGAAAGAAAAAAACAATTAAAAGCATGTAATGTGGGATTTGGAGAAAAAAATAATTTCTAAACATTAGACATTTGTGCTAAATGTATTTCAAAACTTTTACATTTTTTTCAGGTTTTGTGTTAAATACCACACTCGACCTCAAACTTATTTCTTTCTTCTAGAAAAGAGGAATATGAAAAGCAAAGCTCTGTTGTATAAAATATCTCCGTTATTCAAGGCCTGTCATCATCTGGACGATCTTAACTCTTTAATATTGTTTACCATTCTCCTCTGTATGAATTACCCCCCAGCCGAGACATTCACTTTTCTGTTAATTAAAAAGATATAGGCATAACTATTCTAAAAGAAAGGGGATGTAGTCTTTGCCTGGGTCTGGGTTAGAAGAGCAGTTTTTCAAAGTGGGAAGTGGTGATCTGTGCCCAGATGGCAGAAGCAACTGCTCTCTTCAGGGAAAATAGAAATGAGGTAGCAAAGGACCTGCAGCACTAAATGAGGGCCTCACTTCAGTGAAATAGCCCTCCTTGTCCTCCAAGATGTATGTTAGTGCCCGAATCGGGGTGAGGGACGCTAAGATATGGATGGCAAGCAACTTCTGGGAATGAAAACGACCTTCGTTTGTAACAGCATTAGCCTAAGGTCAAGGTGTGAAGAAGCACAGGGTGACGAAAATATAGCAACGAGGGCAAAAATGCTGACTACCCTCTCATGAAGGATCCACAGATCTATACCTTCCTTGTCATTGGTGCAAATTACCTGGTAGAATGACACCCGCTGATACAAAACGCCTTGTATGGACAACATTCCTTCTTCTTCCCATGGTTCAGAATTTATACAGGATCGGGCACAAATAACACCCTTGATTTTTTACATAAAAATCTTTTATTACAAAATCATAAGCATGTAATTCTAGAACATAACGGTATCACACTCAAGCACACCATGACATTTTCAGTGAACTGTTTAAATTGCTGTCCATCTCAGGAGAGACATTCGCGTGCTCTACCAACCATACTCTACGGTGTTACTTCTGCCGGACTCTGTGTGTTCCATTCCTTAACCTCTAGTCTCAAAAAGAGAAGACTGGATCCTTGGTTACTCAAAAGTCAGTGCTGTGAAGTAAGGAAAGTACAGCACCTGTACTGAACAGGTAAAATCTATCCCCATTACATTTGTATAACGAGAAAATAAGCACATTTAAATAAAAATTTAACTAGGTTTTATCCGCTTTCAAATAGCAGGCAAGCGATCTAATGCCATTCAGTGAATAAGTAAAGTAGCCCTCCACACTCAAATGTCTTTACAGAGGCTGAGTTAGAGAAAAGTAAAAAATTAGTCTTTGTAACAATAAATTTGGACCTAAAAGAAAAACACTTTTATATTTTACATATAAGGTTTAAAATGCAGTGCAATAGATATTGAATTTAAAAAATTGTATATGAGGCATATGTTGATATACATGTTGAATTTTATATGTAAAAGTTAAAGTTAATTAGGACAATTCTTATGTATAAAATGTTTAATTCCAATCTTTACTTTTAAGATGGTCCATCTTAAGTAAATAAATACCTTTGTTATAGAAACAAAATTGCAAGTTATTCCATCAAAATGAAAATATTGCATTTATTATACTTCAAAGTAGTTACTAAATTAAGTCAACGAGGATTAAATTTTCACTAGATGCAGTCACTTCAAAAGAATCCAAAGTACCAACAAATGCAATGTAATCATAAAGTATTTGCTCTTTTTGACAGTTTGCTCAATTCATTTATAGATTAAAACTGAATCTATGTGAAGTAGGTTTAACTGAGTTGTTGTTGAGTAGGGTTAGCTTTGGCCCAGGTTTTGCATGGAAGAAGGAAACCACACTGCCTAATAAGAGAAAATGAGGAGAAAGAGAACAAATAATAAGGCTTAGCAACATACTAGGAGAAGGGCAACAAAATTTTTATTTAAAAATTGAAAGATTTTTAATGGAAAAAGTTAATTATAAAATAACATGAATCATATGCTAATACTATTTAAATGTTTTATTCTGACTTGGCATATATTCTTGTCATATTCTACGTTAGGTAGTTTCCTCTATACACAAAGCTTTTGACTCATACATGCTGAGAGTCTCAAGCCTTTAGCTTTAATTTACATCTCTCCCCCAGAAGTTGGAATCTTGTACTTAAATGGCTACCAGACAACTCCACCTAGATGTTCAGAGGAGCTTGAATAGGAATGCGTATAGGTAGCTCCCTACTGGTGATTTGAGTGGGGCACAGCCAAATGTCCCAGATGTGCCCCTCAGTATCCTCAGTTCCAAGGGAGGCTAGGAAGGTGAAAAGCTTGCTTTACCCTTCCATCTGGACGCATGTGGTGAAGAACCACCTAGGCAAAGGAAAGTGGTCCAGTTGCTGCACGTCTGGAATAATGAGAAATAAATACCCACTATACCATGTTTCTCCGGTCATCCAAGTCAAAACCCTAGAAATTACCTCACATTTATCTGTCTCCAGGTATAACTATTGGAAGGGATGTATTTCAATGGGAACAAACAAAAATGGAGTAAAGGAGTTTAGTAAGACACTACAAAGAGTAAACAGAAATATACATTTTGAAAGAAAGGTATGAAGGGATCACTGATGAGGGTAAGTCCAGGGCCTCAGGGTACCAACTGATAAACATTTCTTGCATGAATGGATTCTCCAAAGGTCTGGTAAAAGGGACGACTCGGAAAATTAAACTCATACACACATACTACCAAACTATTGTATATGGTTCATGAATCCCTTGAAGTTCAAGAACTTATTTGGAATGTATACTTCAGTTTAGTACCTTTTCCCTCTTAAAAAAAAGAATCACAGTGCCTAGAACAGTATTAAGTTGAATGGTCTCAAAAAACTTCTGGTGTTGACCAGAATCTCTATATTCAGTACTTATGAATTTAAATCCCACGTAGAATTAACAAACTAATCTCATAAATTAAAAGTATGAAAATTAATTGCATTGGTTGTTTTCCCATGAACAAAAGAGAAATCACAGGTAGCAATGGTTGGGCAAGAGGAGCAAAATCATTGCTTATTCTAAATATATAAAAACATGAAGTCATCGAAATGAAAAAAATAGCTCCTTCAATATTTTATAACGTATTTCTCATCTTCAATAGCTAGTATACCCTGTGGTTAACTTTAAGAGGAAGCCTGACAAGAAACTTCCCCTCGGAAGATAACCACTCACCCTCACCTGGTGACTCACACTGACCATAGCTCATGCAACTCGAGTATCACCAAAGGCTCTTTCAGAGACTGGGCCTAACAGACAGCTGGCAAGCAGAGGCAGGAGGAGTCAGACCTTGAGGGCACCTTGGGACTTTTGTTGACTTGCCCCTGAGCCTGATGCTGGTAAAAACCAGTGTTAGCACTCAGCTTGGTCTTTCCTTGACAGCCCCCAGGCCCAGTAAAGGTAACCACAAACTGTGGATCTCTTGTACCTCCAGACAGGTTGTCCAGGATTAGTTACAAGCAGAGACTGATAGTGGTCTGGACCAGAGTATCTCCCAAGAGACCCAGAACAAATACACTCAGTAGCCAGCTTCAGACATCACAGCAGGGTCCAATAAGCCTCAAAAACAGCATATCAAAAGAGAAGTCTCAAAAGGTGCCAAACACTGCTGAGGCAAATTCTGCTTCAAGTGGTCAGCACCTGCACAGCAGTTTTCTCACTATGGTTGGGGTTGAGCGTCGGAGTCAGCCAGCCTGAAGTCCAATCACAGCCATGAACAGACCAATAGCAACCAAGAATTAATTATGCCCTGGCTAAGTAGCTCAGTTGTTTAGAGCATCCTCCTGATACATCGAGTTTGTGGGTTTGATCCCCAATCAGGGCACATACACAAACCAACTAATAGGTGCAGAAATAAATAGAACAACAAATCTATATTTCTTCTCTGTCTGTCTGTTTGTCTGTCTCTCTCTCCCTATCTCTGTTTCTCTTCCTCCATCTTTCAAAAATAAAAATAAAAATAACTCAATTTCAACAGAAGAGACCACACAACCCACACAAGAGAGATTCGTGGAGCACCCACTTCAGGTGATTAAAGACACAGCACCAGTGGACCCCACCAGACACCTACCACGTAAGACCACACCATGAAGACTGGGAGTCATAGAAAAGCTAGCTAATTCACAGAAACAAATACAAAGAGGTAGCCACAATGGGGAAATAGAGAAACAGACCCCCAAGTGAAAGAACAGGAGCGATCTCCTAAAAAGGAGCTAAACAATATGGAAGCAAGAAATTTATCAGTTACAGAGTTCAAATAATGGTTATACAGATACTCAATAGCATGAAAATGGACATAGAAACCATCACAAAGGACCAGTAAGAAATGAAAAATACAATATCTGAAATGAAGAACACATTGAAAAGAGTAAAGACTAGGTTGGATGAAGCAAAGAATTGGATCAGTAACTTGGAAGACAAGATAGAAAAAACACCAAATCAGAGGAGCAAAAAGAGAAAAGAATTTTTTAAAAATGAGGATAGTTTAAGGGACCTTAGGGAAAACATGAAGCATAACAATATCCCCATCATAGGGGTATGAGAAGAAGAGACATCAGAGGATTGAGAACCTATTTGAACAAATAGTGACTGAAAACTTCCCTAATCAGATGAAGGGAAAAGACACACAAGTCCAGGAAGCACTGACAGTCCCCAAAAAATGAACACAAAGAGGACCACATGAAGACACATCGTTATTAAAATGGCAAATGTTAAAGACAAAAAGAGAATTGTAAAAGCTGCAAAAAAAGACAGTTGCTTTCAAGGGAGCTCCCATAAAACCATTAGTTGATTTCTCGACGGAAACATTTCAGCCAGAAAGGACTGACATGACAAAAAGCAAGACCTACAAGCAAGACTACTTTATCCAGCAAGTCTATCATTTAAAACTAGAGGAGAAATAGAGCTCCCAGACCAGAAAAGGCTAAAGCAGTTTGTTACCACCAAATAGGCATTACAAGAAATATTAAAGAGCCTTCTTGAAGAAGAGAAGGAGAAGGTATTGGAGAACAAGCAGGAGAAGGAGGAGGGGGATAAGGAGAAGAGGAAGATAGTCAAAAAATAAAAACTGGCCTGGCTGGTGTGGCTCAGTGGATTGAGGGCCAGCCTGTGAACCGATAGGTCGCCTGTTCAATTCCCAGTCAGGGCACAAGCCTGGGTCCCCAGTAAGGGGGCCCCAAGAGCAACCACCCATTGATGTTTCTCTCCCTCTCTTTCTCTCTCCCTTCCCCTCTCTAAAAATAAATAAGTAAAATCTTTTTTAAAAATAAATAAAACAGCAATAAATGCATACCTATCAATAATCACTTTAAATGTAAAAGGCTTAACTGCTCCAATCAAAGACATTGGGTAGCTGAATGGATAAAAAATAAGGCTCATATATATGCTGTCTACAAAAGACCCACCTCAAAATGAAAGATACACAAAGACTAAAAGGGATGGAAAAAAGATATTTTATGCAAATAAAATATTTAAAATCTGGGGTAGCAATACTTATAGCTAACAAAATAAACTTTAAAACAAAAGCTATAACAAGAGACAAAGAACACTACCTAATGATAAAGGGAGCAATCAAAGAAGAATACATAACCCTTGCCAACATTTATGCACCCAACATAGAGTATCTAAATATGTAAAGCAAACTTTGATGGACATGAATAAAGAGATTGAAAGTAACACAGTCTTAGTAGGGGATTTTAACACTGCATTGACATCAATGGATAGATTTCCCAGACAGAAAATCAACAAGAAAACAGTGGCTTTAAGTGACAAACTAGATCAGATGGATTTATTAATATCTTGAGAACATTTAATCCCACAGCAGCAGAATATATGTTCTTTTCAACTGCACATGGAACATTTTCTAGGATAGACCACATATTATGACACAAAAGAAATCTCAACACATTTAAGAAGATTGAAGTCATACTAAGCATCTTTTCTGACCATAATTGTATGAAAGTTGAAATCAATCACAAGGGGAAAAAAAAGAAAACCACACAAAGAGAAGGAGGCTGAATAGCATATGACTAAGCAATGAGTGATGTAACAATGAGAACCAAGGAAGAAATCAAAAGATTCCTTGAAACAAATGAAAAGGACACAACAACCCTAAATTTACGAGATACAGCTAAAGCAATCCTATGAGAGAAATTCATGGGATTACAAGCTTATCTTTAAAAAAAAAAAGGAAAGAAAATGCTCAAATAAACAATCTAACTTTACACTCAAAGGAACCTGAAAAGGAACAAAAAACAAAGCCAAGTTAGCAGAAAGAAGGAAATAATAAAGATCAGAGCAGAAATAAACAAAATAGAGTCTAAAAGAAATGATACAAAAGATCAAGGAATCCAAGAGTTGGTTCTTTGAAAAGATAAACCAGATTGACAAATCTTTAACCAGACTCATCAAGAAAAAAAGAGAAAGGACCCAAATAAATAAAATCAGAAATAAAAGAGAAGAAATAACTGACACCAAAGAAATACAAAGGATTGTAAAAAATATTATAAACAACTATTTGCCAATAAACTGGGCAACTAGGACAAAATGAATACATTTCTAGAAACATACATTCTTCCAAAACTGAATCAAGAAGCATCAGGTAATCTGAATAAACAAATTACACCTAGTGAAATTGAAGCAATAATCAAAAAACTCCCAACATACAAAAGTCCTGGACCTGATTGCTTCATAGGTGAATTTTATCAAATATGTCAGGAAGAACTAATGCCTGTTTTTCTCAAGCCATTTCAAAAAATTCAAGAGGAGGGAAGACTCTCAAGCTCATTTTATGACACTAGTATTATCCCAATTTCAAAACCAGACAAAGACACTACAGGAAAAACAAAAGAAAATCATAGGCCAATATCCCTGATGAACATAGATGCTAAAATCCTCAACAAAATACTAGCTAATTAGATCCAGCAATACATTAAAAAGATCAAACACCATGACCAAGTGGGATTTTTTTCTGAATGCAAGGTTGATACAATCTTTGCAAATTAATAAATGTGATGCATCACATAAACAAAATGAAAGATCAAACACACATAATTATATCAATAAATGCAGAAAATTCATTTGATAAAATCCATCACTCATTTATGATCAAAACTCTCAGCAAAGTAAGAATAAAGGGAACATACCTCAACATAATAAAGGCCATGTATGACAAACTCATAGCCAACATTATACTCATTGAGCAAAAACTACAAGTGTTCCCTTTAAGATTGAGAACAAGACAGGAATGTCCTCATTTACCAGTGTTATTCATGATAGTACTGGAAGTCCTAGCCACAACAATCATACAAAAAGAAGAAATAAAAGGTATCCAAATTGGAAAGGAAGAAGTAAAATTGACATTGTCTGCAGGTGACAAAATACTGTATTTTGAGAGCCCTAAAGATTCCATTAAAAAAAAACTACTAGAATAAATTAATTCAGTAAAGTAGCAAAATACAAAATAAATATCCAGAAATCAGTTTCATTTCTATAGGCCAATAATGAGCTATTAGAAAAAGAAATTACATAAATAATTCCATTTATAATTACATCAAAAATTAAATACCAGGGAATAAATTTAACCAAGCATGTAAAAGATCTGTACTGTGAAAAATATAAGACAATGAAGAATAAAATTATAAAAGATACAGGTCAGTGAAGGCATTTACTGTGTTCATGAATAGAAGAATTAATGTTATTAAAATGTCCATACTATCGAAAGCAATATATAGATGTGATGCAATTTTTTTCAAGATACTAATGGCCTATGTCATAAAACTAGAACAAATATTACAAAAATTTATGTGGAATCACAAAAGACCCAGAATAGCCTCAGCAATCTTGAAAAAGAAGAAAAAAGCTGCAGGAGTCATGCTACCTGATATGAAACTATACTACAAGACTAGAGTAATCAAAACAGCAGAGCAGAGGATTGAATCAATGAGCTGGAGGACAAGGTAGGAAAAAATACAGCATCGTACCAGCATAAAAACAGACATGTAGATCAATGGAACAATATAGAGAGCCCAGAAAAAGCCTACACATTTATGTCCAATGAATATTTGACAGAAAAGCAAGAACATAGAGTGGGGTAAAGACAGCTTATTCAATGAATGGTGTTGTGAAAACTGGACAGATACATGCAAAAAATAATGACACTAGACCACCTACTTACGCTGTACACAAAAATAAACTCAAAATGGTTAAAAACTTAAATTTTAGACACAAAACCATAAAAATCCTAGAAGAAAACATAGGCAGTAAAATCTCAGACATTTCTTATAGTAATATTTTTTCTGATATATTTCCTT